>JAFMSR010000007.1:3296576-3458124 GCA_022818135.1 Saxidomus purpurata
CCACTGTGCACATATATATCTACATCCATAGGTCCACTGTGCACATATATATCTACATCCATAGGTCCACTGTGTACATGTATATCTACATCCATAGGTCCACTGTGCACATGACTGTATATCTACGGCCATAGGTCCACTGTGCACAAATATATCTACATCCATAGGTCCACTGTGCACATATATATCTACATCCATAGGTCCACTGTGCACATGACTGTATATCTACGTCCATAGGTCCACTGTGCACAAATATATCTACATCCATGGGTCCACTGTGCACATATATATCTACATCCATAGGTCCACTGTGTACATGTATATCTACATCCATAGGTCCACTGTGCACATATATATCTACATCCATAGGTCCACTGTGTACATATATATCTACATCCATGTATGTGAAGAAATATATTACATCATAGGTCCATGTGAAGTCTTGATCAGCTATTATAGTATACATATAGGAACATATGAATATATAAATCCAAAGATGAACACATATATCTAATCCATTCCACTGTGCAATATTTTAACCAAGTCCCACTTTATAAAAGATTTAGATGTATTTCACATAAGACTGTGCAAATTACTTCTTTCAGTCCATAGGTCCACTGTGCACATGACTGTATATCTCGTCATAGGTAGTGCAAATATATCTTATTGAAGAAGTCTTGATTTGGTGCTATATGTATACATATGAAATGAATATAAACAAAAGAAACACAGTAAATCCTTGCGATATTTTAAGTCTTCATAAAAGTTTAGATGTTTTCAGAAGAAATTACTTCCAGTTACGGAGGAATGTCCTGAAAATAAAATCAGGCATTTGATTTGCTGAAGAAGATCCACCTGGTATGTTCCCATTTAGACGAGTAATGCCGTTTAAGTAGTTAACCAAACTTTACTCCTTTGAACAAAAACATGGCATTGTTAGATTTAATTGTGATGTTTGTCATACTCGGAGTATTCAGTCAGCCTTGGAGAATAGTATTTTGACTGCATCTGTGTAGTCAATAAATTGCAATGGACAAATCTATAGTTATGCCCATAAAAGTCTGGCAGACTGTCAGTTACTTCACTGTGCTAAAGCATTCACAAATACTTCACTAAATGTTGTCAAAAAAAATAGCTGTACATTTGGTGTCAGAACTTGCTTGCATTGAAAGGTCACTTTGACACATTAAAAATTGAAGGGTGCAAATCAGTTTTACAATAAATCAGATATAAAGAGTTATTATATCAATGACTTTGTTATATATATTTATTAAGCTGCGATGCAGAAATGGCAGGCCGAGGGTGTACGCGGCTTCTGGGCGAAGATCTCACTGGAACATGCTCATCTTACTTCAGTATTTGCCAAGGTATTTATATAATTATAATCACATAGACAGCAGCAACAAAGAAACTGCTGTTAATGAAATTCATGGGTTGCTTATTACCACCACTTGTTGAATGGTTTGTGTCCTTGACTTTTGGTGTCATTGTATCAAGTAATGGGAACCTCATACTTGTCAGTTACATAGGAAAAAGCCTCCAAGGTCAAAGGGAGGTAAGTTGTTAATAATCCAGATCCTATCTATTTTGGCAACAGGGCAAGGTTTGTTTAATCTTACTGTGCAAGTCCAACATCCTTACCTCCAAGTTCAAGGTCACACTTTGAGTTTGAAGGTTATGGAATCCTGTAAACATTGCATATGCACACATTCATGTCCAGACTGTAACTTTGTCATACATTGAAGGATTTTGAAATAACTTGGGGCAAAAGTTCAACACATCAAGCTGATATGTCACATGCAAGACCCATGTCTCTATCTTAAAGGTCAAGGTCACACTTAGAGTTTAAAAAAAATGGAATCCTGTATAGATGCATTTGTGTCCAGCCTGTAACTTAGTCATGCATTGAAGGATTTTAGAATAACTTGGCACAGATGATTCGAAGCATCATTTGTGTCAAGACTGTCTGTCATGCTGATAATAACTTGGCACAATGTTCAGCACATCAAGACCCACATAAAAGTAATGGAATACTGTATGGATGGTAACTCTGTCATGCATGGAAGAATTTTATAATAAGATGGCACAATTATTGAGTACATGGGGAGGACACAGGCTGTGAGACACCTCTTCGTGGGCATTTGTCACCTGTGAAGGACATCTCTTGTTTCAGGATATAAAAATTAAGTTAGCCATAATTCTGACTGTCTTAATGTTTGTGTGACTGCTTTACATTCAGTGAGAGCGGTAAGACAATTTATTTTATGAAAAACATGCATTTCTTGTAAACGATGGTAATCACTTTTGTAGTATGGCTTAGACTTCCACCATGCTCAACCAGGATATGTTATGATGGCCAAATGGCTACCTACAGGTGAACCCAGCATGATACCAGAATATGCTAACCAATATCTAGGTAAATCTCTATGCAATATCTAGGCAGGACTTTACATAACATCAAGGTATCACCTAACCAAGTAAATAAATACTGCTACCTAAACTTTTAGTCTTCTACTTCATTTTAACTTTTACAAAACATTTGCTCTATAGAATCACTAGATCACCCTGTCTTGGTTTGAAATAAGAAGTTTCAGGTGGGACACTGTGGGCTCTCCAGATGCTCTTCCACATGTATTGCATTGATATACATATACTGTTTAAAATAATTTTCACAGGTGTTGCTGGATTTGTTATAAATGAAAGAAATCAGCTGTTAGTGATACAGGAGAAATACCACCCTGGCAGTGTAACAGCAAAGTGGAAGCTGCCTGGTGGCCACGCTGATAAAGGTAAGCTTGCTTAATGTAATCTGAACCCAGCTATGAGCCGGACTTTGTAAAATCAAAGTAAGCCTTAGCAACGTGGCAGGATCCAGGTCAGCATGCACATCCCTGCAGTCTGACATGTATCCGTACTGTGATCTAATCCACCAGAGACAACCACAGTTACATTATACCAGAAGTGTTCCTTATCCCATATAACTTTAGTCCTTGACTATAGAATACTAAGCTTTTTTAGTCCTGGACTTATGAGACATACTGTAAGCAGTTGTCACTTACTTGATACAGCTGGAAGGACTAAATTTGTTGTAATGTATAATATCAACCTGACATATTAATCAGTCCTATGTTTAACCATTATCACTTACCATGAATGCACTTAATCTAGCTATGATATAGAGGAAAATTGTTGTTTTAGAATATCATGTTATATTCCGCCCTGGGTAAGTGTTTTTCACGATGAAATAACGTATTTACACCAATAACACATTTTTCTGTTTATTTTATAGTTAAACTCTACTTTTGTTGAGTTTGTTTCTATAAGATATTGAATTGTGGGAAACCGTTCAGAAACTGCACAAATTTCAATGTCGCATGGTTTCAGCTTAATTACACTCGGTATACTTTTGGCGTAAACCGGGTTGATTGCAAAACGTGAAAATAAAAATGGTAATCCACTGTTTCAAAACTGTGGATTATCACTTTTATTTCACTGAGAAAACTCTATAATTCACAGGAAAACTAAATGAAAAATAATCAGACACACACATAATCATCGAAATAATGAATGTAAACCATTCTGAATTTTCTTGTTTTACTAGGTGAAGAAATATTTGAAACCGCAAAGCGTGAAGTGGTGGAGGAGACTGGGATAGAGACGGAGTTTGTTGGAGTTATATCCATCCGACATCAACACAACTATAGATACGGATGTAGTGATTTCTATTTTATATGTTTGATGCGACCAGTTAACAGTGACCAAAAGATACAAACATGTGCACAGGAAATAGCTAACTGTAAATGGGTAGATGTAAGTGCTTTATCAGTTAAGTTTTTTTCTCAAGGCAGCATGAAAAATTGTTTTTCAAAACAACACAATACAAAGGATTCCAAGGCATGTTTTTAAGAATAACATTATTCAATTATGGACTCGTGCGGCATTAAATAGGATGTGATATTCACCAGAAGTGGGTAATATTGATCGAGGCACTAGCCATGGTCAATATTAATCTATTCTGGTGAATATCACATCATATTCAATGTCACACGAGTCCATAAATGTTCTATTATATGTATAATGCTTATTGCATGCTCAAAAAGAAAGTTTTTGGATATTTCATTGATACAAGGCTTGAAATTGCGCAAGACGACGTCCATGTTCCTACTTCCATGTTCCTACAGCATTTTAGTGATGTCGCCAGTGTTTGATTCCGGCACCGCAAACATTCTGTTCAATGCAAGACGTAAAGACGGGTAAAAGTAGAAACAATGCCTTTTCGTAAATATGGAAATAATATTTACTGGGGAAAACCCAAAAGTCATAAAATATGTATTATATTTTGCTTCATTGATCGTGCTCTGGACGAACGAGATATTGTTCATTTATAAGATCATATAATAATACGCAATATTTATAACCGACGGCCTAATGTCCAAGTAGCAGCATTCTTTGATCTCCAACATGACATGGCATTATGGGATTGCATAATAGCTTCACCCACTTAGTTATTATACCCCCGAAACGAAGTTTAGGGGGGTATATAGGAGTCACTCGATGGTTGGTTGGTTGGTTGGTCGGTCCATTACATTTTCCTTGTCCGGAGCATTTCTTGAAAACTACTAGTTGGAATTCAATACAACTTCATACAATGGTCAAGCACATTGAGAGGAAGTGCAGTGCACAAGAACCATAACTCCATCTTGACTAATTACAGAGTTATTGCCCTTTGTTACTTTTCCTTGTCTGGAGCATAATTTGAAAACTACTGGTTGGAATTCAATACAACTTCATACAATGGTCAAGCACAATGAGATGAAGTCCAGTGTACAAGAACCATAACTCTATCTTGACAAATTAAAGAGTGATTGCCAGGAACAATATCTCTATTTTAGTTCTTTTTGCAAGGTATTCTGTTACTACCAACTTCCTCAGTTTATTAGCAGTCTTTTGGGGGTATTAATCACATTTAGTGTATAGGCCTACTTTATCTTGACCACCTAAGGTGATTGCCAAGAACAATATCTCTTTTGCGGTTCGTGTAGTTTTCGTCCAACGATTTTGTTCGGACCATATCTTTCTTCATGCATGAGGGCTTTTAATGTTACTTGGCACAAATGTTCACCATCATGAGACGTAGTGTCCTGCACAAGAACCAGGTCCTGAGTTCATATAGGTCAAGGTCACTTTTGGAGGTTAAAGGTTAAATCTCAAGAATGATTTTGTCCGGACCATATCTTTTTCATGCATGGAGGGATTTTAATTTAACTTGGCACAAATGTTCACCATCATGAGACGGAGTGTCATGCTCAAGAACCAGGTCCCTAGGTCTAAGGTCAAGGTCACACTTAGGGGTTAAAGTTCAAAGTCAAGAATATCTTTGTCTTGAGCATTTCTTCTTCATGCATGGAGGGATTTTGATGTTACTTTGTGCAAATGTTCACCACCATGGGCTACCCTTCTTTTTAGAATTACTTCCCTTTGTTGTTACTATAAATAGCTTATATTGTAACTTTTTTATTACTGGCCGTAGAGAAAAATCGAGACCAATTTTCTGTGGTACAACATGCATGTTACATCCAATATTTTGGTGTATTTTGACCCATCTCTACTTGGTAAGGAGTAAGCCCTTTTGACATATGGCGGGCTCGACATGTTGCACGTGGACATCTAGTTCTGATATAAGATGATAAGTGACACTCAGTGATTTAATACTCAGCTTCAGAACTTGTATTTCAGTTTCACACTGAAGTGTTTGGTTCACCTGTGCAAAGTCATTTATGTCGAGAAAGTCTTGTTTAGTAGGATAGCAATTTGCCTTGTCACAAATGATGTTTTGTTGGCATATTTACTCTTCTAAGAACATCACTCATGATGAAACAAACAAATAACATTGTTATGATAGTATATATTGTATTAACAGCCTGGTGGAGTTTGGGCATGTGTGGAATTTGATGTTGTCAAACCAAATCACATGTGACCCATGTGCATCCAATCCAGGTCCTCCCGAGTCCTGATTTATATAACACAGACACCTGTCATTATGTTGTGCTGAATGATGTTAAAGTACTATTAGAATAAGGGTGATTTTCATTACTATTATTTTCTATTATTTTCAGATAGACGAGTATCTAAATGACCCAGACATAACAGACGCTAACAGATATTTTACTCAGTGTTACAAGGACAATGTTGTCAATGGAAACGCAGTATTAGGCGCCTCACCTGTTCACTCATTCAATAGAAAAACCAAGCACCAAGTGTACAGTATACAGACACCGAAACCCAGAACGGAGCATAAACCTAATATGTGATGTTTGTTCAATAGTAGGCATTGAATTAAATTACTGTTATTTGTTATAAATATATTTTGATATTTTTACATCACACACATAGGGTATGCAGCTTTAAAAGATTAAATGGTTTGTGATATATTTTTATTTCATGTGTAAATGTTGTTACTAAGTTATATGAAAGAGTTGCATTTTGCACTTCTTTGTTATTTTTAAGGGAAAAAAGGAACAGCCATTTTAAGATATTCCAAATAAAGGGATATTTGGTTACTCTTTATAGTAAGGAAGGAATTTTTTTAGATAATTGTTTAAAAGAACCACCAGTTATAGACTAGTACCTGAAATAATCAATGCTGAACTTCTGCACTCAACTGTTTGAAAAGTGCAACAGATTCTGAAGTAAAATAAAAAATTGAAAACAAAACTACCAGTACATGTACAAGGTATATTACAGAAGACTTTTGAATTGGTCGCACAAATAAACCTCAAATTTGCGTGACTGTGTGGACAGACAGTCATGTAGAGATTTTTAAGAGCTAGTGGTGGTCTGTTTTATTGAATATCACTATTTTCTCACCTACATATATATTCACATTTAGGAGATAATGAATTGTGTTGTGATTTTATTATGTATTTGTAAAGATACATGTAGTAACCAGACAATAATGATTTTAAAGAATATACAATGTATTTCTTTAATCAGAAAAACAGACTTGTATGGCACAGTTTTTATGATTCTGCCAGTGCAGATCATGATCAGCCTATTACATCTGTGCAGTATGGTCATGATCTGCACTGTTTGCTATTTAAATTACCACTTTTATCAGCAATTAATCATACAGACCAAATTTAGACAGACTTCATTTTGGAAATTTAGCAGGGTACGGTTTTATGATATCCTTTAGATCTCGGGTTGTTACATATATAATATATACCTAAACAGTAATTAGAATTCCTTTGAACACAACATTCAATGGTCTAATAAAAAATGTGCAGTTATTTGTGTTTTTTTTTGTTGTTGACAACAAGCCATATAAATTCATTTGATATATCTCCTGTTTAACATCTGCCTTGTGGGGGTTTACACCTTCCAAGTTTCTTGTACAAGACATTAAGATAAGTACTATTTATGTCTTGTACAAGAATTTTTCATATGTAAACACCCACATTTTAGCAACTTTTGTCAGAATTTATGTGACATAATATGTGATAATTTTCTTGCACGAGAATAGAGCCTGTTCTATTTTTTCACAATTTCTTAGCTGTCAAATTACTGATAAGAAGTGTTTAATGGGAAAAACAGGTGTTGGAGAGAGGTAATTCAGGTACATTTTTTAAAATTTTGTACACAATGGCTTGGTCAAAGGACTAAGTTGACCAATTGATCAATTTATACCAAGAATGGGAACATTTATATGATACAAGTGCAAAGTACTATCACACTGAACAAAAAAGAGAGTTTTTAAGATGAAATTTAAAAGCCATTTTAATATGTATTGGTCTTTCAATTAAAGATTTTTCTCAATAAGAACACTTAATGCATTTCTTTAAAAACATAATCCATTAATTTCATATTTTCTTAAAAAATTCAGAAACTCGTCTGCATGCTAAAGACAATATTATGTGCTGAAGACATCTTCCCACTATTTTGTGATTAATTGTCAAAGCAATTCTTGCTAGATCTTGTGTAGAAAAATTTCTTGTACAAGTCATAACTTTGCCTTATCTTTAATGTCTTGTACAAGAAACTTGTTGTATGTAAACGAAGCCTTATGTGTGCCTGAATTTCAGCATATAACCTACAGACTCAGATAAATCTAATGGTGGACTAGAAATTGTTTTTCACTAACAAATAAGTCTCCTGTCCTTACGACATTGACTAAAATTATAATATCCAAAACTACACTGCATACTGATGTCTCCTGCAATGTTTTATAAAAATCCAGCGCTGGCAGACATGACTTTCTGTTTTCCAGTCCCTGTTACTTAGACCTTTGAGCTAGTGACCCCAAATTTGCACAAGACTTCATATTGAGGCTTCCTGCAAAGTTTTATGAAATTCCCCTTTGTTTAGACTGCTGTTCTAAACTTTAATTGCTTGCCATTTCATAAATGCAGGTATGGTTTAATCTGTACTGAACCAAGTTTGAAACTAAACATGTACCTACACGTGTTACATAGGTTTAAAAGAAGTATGGTACATGTAAAAGTACCAAGTAGAACAGAAACCCTTGGAAGTCGCACCTAGACCTGTGGTTATGAAACATTTAATCAAGATAATTGAACATTTCTGAATTGTCAAATTTGAAACCAATTTCCTTTTTTGCCAATCAGAAGCTTGTGATTTGAAACTAATCACAAGAAAGAAATGTTATAACATGCAGACATAGGCAGCTGCATTTTGAAAACAACAAGAGCTATCACTGAATGTGATGGTACTGAAGTGCAAGTTATCGCTTGGTTGCATTATTTAACCAGTTAACGTAAAACATAATGGTATTCCTGTGTCATCTTTAGCTTTCTTGTTGGTTAGCAGTAACCTTGACATCTCTGTATTGTTTTGCAATCTCATACATGATAATACTGCCTGCTACGGCACAGTTCAAACTCTCAACCTCTGCTTCCATTGGTATGGTCACACACGCTCCATAATGATCGTACGCCAGCTTCCGTGCCGGCAGTGATACACCTGAAGTCTCTCCACTGATCAATAACACAGTATGTTTTTCTGTATAGTCAACTTTGTCGTATAGTGTAACATCTAATGGTGCCTTTCTGTAAGCAGTCAATACTTTGAAACTTTTATATGACAAATCTTCATCACCTCTACTCTCTTCTTCCTGTTTCTCCTGTTTGCTCATGATTTCATTTTCAACATCACTATCATCAATGTAAGATTCTGTCAATTCTGATTCACTCTCACTATCATCACTGGTATCCAAGTCAGTCAATTCAGTCGTATTCTGGAGCTGCTCTATTTGTTCTACAGCATCGAGAGTTCCAGACAGAGACTGTTGGAGTTTTTCTGTTACCTGGTTACTGTCGGCAAGGAACACTTTAATACTGTCTGCTTGGGGTAACAGAGCTGGTATCTGTGGCCAGGCAACGTCGCTGACGATGGGAACTCTGTAATGACTGCCGGCAGCAGATCTCAACACCTTACCATTCCAAACATCAACACAACCTATCGATAAAATAATATCTTCAGATTCTTATTCAAGATTCACAAGCATTATTTGTTAGACTATCCACTAAATAGATAACCTGCCAATGTTTTAAATGCAACTAAAAAGTTATTAACTCAAATTTAAGTTATCAACTCATAAAATTTTAAAGGGAATGAACTGATATTACATAATATATTGATGAAGGACAATGAGAGGAAAAGCTCTGCACAAGAACCATCACTCTAGCTTCATTATATTATAAATTAGTGCCGTTTGTTACTTTTTCATGTGCAAACCATACATGTAACTGTAAAGTATTAAAAGGAATGAATTGACGCTGCCTGTATTTATTGAGGACAATGAGAGATGGGGCAGTTCACAAGAACAATTACTATAGTTTTAATTATTTGACCACTTCGGAGTATTGAACAGGGTGGTATTAAAGGTTTAAAACCTGGAATGGAGATAGTGACAAAAAGGTTAAATGATATTGTTGACGAAAAGAACATACCTTTGAGTGCTATGACTTTGTGACAACCAACAGCTGCTGCAGTACGTAACAATGTTCCAAGGTTACCCCCGTCTCGTATGGAATCACAGATAAGTGTAAGAGGTATTGGATTTACTGCTGGTCTCAGAGCCTTGTCAGCCTCTGGCATCTCAAAGATTCCTTAGTCAAAGAGAAAAAAAATCAATTAAAAACCTAGTGCAAATGAGTTCAATAACTTTCAAAAAGAATGAATTGTGATAACTTGTATTAAATATAGATGAACTTTTAACCTTTTTGCTTTAGAGCCATTTTGGCATGGAGTACAAATACCCATTAACCTGCAATTTGATCATTATCAGAGCCATGTTGGAAGAGTCCTTCATTTTACCTATCTCTTCAAGGATGACTACATCTGAAATTTGTCTCATGAGTGATTAAGATGTAAGAACTCTTTCCCACACAAGTACAAATTAATACCAAGAACTAGCATTTCATCTCAATGGCTCAAAACAAAACAAAGCAAGAGGGCCAAGATGGCCCTATATTGCTCACCTGACTACCATTGGCTATAATACAAAGGGTCATGATTTTAACATAATTCGTACAGGCCCACTACAGAATGCTTTATAACATTCCTAATCTAAGCTCTGCCAGTGGGCCCTGTGTGTTTTTAAGTTTTCGCTATATAAGCCTATGTGAAATCAAGTGACCCCGCCTTCCGGGAAAGGTAAATTTTGACCTGCGGGGGGGTTATGATTTGAACAATCTTGGTAAAGGTCCACAAGGCAAGGCTTCGTGCTAAATATCTCAACTCTAGGCCTTGTAACATTTTTAAAGTTTTTTTTAAAGCCTATGTAAAATTATATGACCCCCACCAACAGGAACAATTTTGAACAGGGGGTCATAATTTGAACAATCTTAGTAGAGGTTCACTAGACAATGCCACATGCTAAATATCTAAGATTTTTTTTAAATCCTATTTGTTGCCATAGCAACCAGAGTTCTGCATAGAATGGAATTCTTTAAACAACTTTGATAGAGCTTCATGCAAGGAACATCCCTGCAAAGTTTCATCAACACTGACCCGGTGGTTTCAGAGGAGATGTAGTTTGAAGGAAATGGTGGACGGACAGATGACTGTACGACAGACCCCGGACGGTGAGTGATCCTAATAGCTCAGCTATGTGAGCTAAAAACTGACAGCACCATAAAACAACTTACCTAATAAACCCTGAGGTGTCGCAACATCTGACCAAGACTTTAAATGCCTGGACTGCACCTTGTATATCTGTGCTTTTCCAAGGAATTCAACAGGAAAACCTTCCATCAACTCTGACTTTGTAAAGTACAACACCTTAAGTTTTGCCCCTGCCATAAGGGCATCCACAATCAAGTTCTTTCCTTCCAAAACAATCTCTTCATGTTTGCCGCGATCCTTCTTTGATCTAGCTGCCATAATTAGCCTTCTGAAACCAGAAAGTGAAAACATAATCTGTTAATATTCTTCATGAAACTGCATTGGCTATGAGCAAGGCAGAGGCATGTGGAAAATACAATTGATTTTTCAAGGTGAAAGCTTTGTTAGAATGTAATTTAAGCAGCAGGAAGAGTGAATGTTCAGCCAGATAAAATGCATACACTTTAAGTATTTTTAGAAAATGCAACAAATAAAGAGAAAATTCCTGAAAATATTGTGCATTACTATGTGGACAAGGAGAAATATTGCCATTTAAAGTCACCTACATGCAGAGTTCAAGTTTGTTGCTGTGTTGAACACTACATATACTCATTGTAAGGAAACAGTAGTGTAATTGCATTTGCAATATCATGGCTGAATGTCAAAAACTTTTTCAAGTTTGTGTTTGTGTTTTAGACAACTCAAGTCGTTGAAGACCAGTATGTTAATCATCAACACATTTCAAAAGTTAGAGGAGACCCTTAGAGGAATGGACTATCATGGCAATACATGCATAATATTTTTCAAAACTTTGCTTTGTAGTTTTAGAAATTTATGATAGAAGTGTATGCATAAAGTACTATTATAGACAAAATAATTTTATCCAATGAGGTAAAATAATCAAATAAACAGATAAATAGATTTACAAATGTGTACTTCATGACTTGTGATTGTGTACTTTTAATCAAAACGGATGGTAGTGTTTTCGTCGGCCTCCCGTTTCGTCACCAAGAGTTTTGTGTACAAAAGAGGTTGTGGTTTCGTCACTCTTATTTAATTGTATATTTAATTGTCAGTTTGACATATTAAATGGGATCAAACAAACCAATTAACGTTGTCATTTCACGTAATTATAGGATGCATCGGGGTATTATGAACACCTTTTTCATCCAAATTAAGTAATTAGTTGACTATTATCAGTCATATAAATCAATTTGAATTTAAGAATGGATTGGGTTAAGGGAGTATTAGTGTCAATATATACAAAACAAGTTATAGTTATAAATAAAACTTTTATTCAGAAAGTGACAAAAATAACATACTAATCAAATTATACATAACAAACACACACTACAGCCATTATATCAATCACACTACAGCCATTATATATATTGTTATATTTATCTTATACAAAACCTTGGTGACGAACTGGCAACATAAATCCTTAGTGACGAAACTGGAGGTCGACGAAACCACTGTAATTCATCGAAACAACTCCATATATTTATACATGTAAATGTTACAGTACTAGTGTGGAAGCACCAACACTAATGTGTAAGTAAATAACACAACTATAATTTGGATTTTAAATTAGCCTTAAAGATTACCCAAATCTTTTATCAGTTTCCTGCAGCATCTCAAAAGTAAATGGGTCTTTTTGATTCAAGCGGACTTGTTCTTGTGGTCGTTGAATCTTCTGACCACTCTGCATAGGATTAACTTTACTTTCCATCTTGTCATTTTTCATTTTATTTGCCACAGTAAACTGTATCCTTGTGTTTTTGAATTTTGCATCTTTTCTTTGCGATGCAGCCTTGCTCAAACTATTCTGAATTGGGTCCTTTGGGTCGAATGGAAGGTACGCATTTTTTCTCGGATCAGCAATAGTTTGCTTAATTTTGTTGACATCTTCCTCTGGTATCGTAACGTCTTGTACACTGCGTTTCATTCCCCTGGCATAACTTCTTGAGAAATTCAAAGATAAACAACATTTTCGTAGTTTCGACAAACATGTCCTCATGGGCGCTGCCATCTTTGGTGATAGCATAATAATAGCAATGTTGTGACATCTTGTAGGATTCCAAGTAGCGGTTACTTCCCCTTTATAAAAGAATATGTGCCGTATCTAAATCTTTTTTTTCAAGTCGACGACATTGGTAAATGATTTAGAAACTTCCGTTGGTATGGACGCGTTGCTAACAAACTTCGTTATAATGTGACCAATCAGTAACTTCTTGCAAATTATTGGTCCTAGCATTTCGGTACCGGAATAAGCAGTATACATCCCGTTGCTTCAAAATTACAAAATGTGTATATTTTTTATTATTATAGTTATTTATAATAAATCATGTTGCAAAAAAGAAAAAACAGAACAGGTTATGTCCCAAGGTTTCTGACAGTCGAAGATCAACTTTTGTATTCAACGAGGTGTTGTCCGGGGCCGGACATCGAGCGTCATTGATTATTGGCTAAGCGTTATCGAGACCCGGAATAAGCAGTGTTCTGCCAGGGAGCCTTCTGAAACACAAAATGTGTTTATTACGTCACCTACGTCGACCATCTTTTTTTTTTTAAAGATATTACTTGTTTCAAGATACGCTCATTGGTAAAGAAATGTTAGAATAACTATTCTAATACCGTATGACCATTTGCATGTTGGTAAATGTAATTTACGGCGATTTTAAAAAAGTTCTTATATGGAGTGACAACTACTGGTAACTTTACTTGTCAAATTATGTTCGTCCCATAATTCACACAAAAACGAAAAATAACCCGTAAACATCACTTTGTTCAAAATTAGGTTAGAAAAGTCCATTTTTTTTTGCGAAAACGATTTTGTCAACAATTGCAGGGATAGTCTATCCCCATTTAATCAAAATATCCTATTCATACTTTAACTGACGGAGATTACCTTCATAATGTCTAACATTATGTTGATGTACAGTGGTTTCACTTATTATTATTATTTATTATTTAGGACTACATAGATACCACAGTTAACATTTTCATGATAAGCACTTTAAAACAATATTAACAATAAATAATGTAAATATTTATCATTAGATCTACATATGTTAAATTTAAGATGTTCACATAAAACATCTCTAAAAACGGGCTATATTTATTTACATAGAAGTGAAATCAATATAAAAGCTAGCATAATTTTTTATATAAACTAAGATAGAAATGTTTCAATTAATAGTTTTACAATGCTGTTAAAATGTAAACTTGAATTATGGAAAAAATCTTTAAAATGAAGAAAAAAGAAAAATATGTAGGCTTATATATTAAAGATATTGATCTATGGCTGCATGGATAACCCATTAAGCTCGAAAGCTTATTTCCAGTGGAGTCCAGATGTTCATCGTTACGTATATAAGGGCTCTATCGTTGGTACCGGTTTCCCATATGACCAACGCCCCCAGAAGAGGTTAGTTATTTTAGGTTTCGGAGGATAGTGCAAGATACAGAAAGCGTCCCAATTCCAGAGACACCCCGGTTCTTATACATTCTTGGCTTCGCCTTGACGTCATACCGACCAGTCAACCAATAGGATTATTAGGTCTCGTTCATTTCTTCATTCGGTAAAAGGTGAAAACTCGGTCTTTACCGTAGACTCATATGCCAGTTTAAATTCATTTCAAATGAAACAAAGCGCCTGTTAACAGACTTGGAATTATGATAAAAAACAATTGGATAGTTACAATCTTTTGGTAGACCGTCGTTTTCTTTCAAATTTCAATATTTTTGCTTTATTGTACATTTTAAAATCACAAAGAAGCGTAGGGACCAGCGATGAAAGCCGAGGAATCACCTTTCCCCGAATGTAAATAATTCATCAGTACCCGGATGTGCGAAACCGCTATACTTTCTCCGTAGAAGTTTTTTAAACAATAAACTGAAAATAAATGATTCATGAGAAGAACCAAACAGCATTAAACGTTTCGGGTTGGAAATAATTACGGCAAGCACTTCAAATTTTATATGAGCCATTATTTGCAAAAATATTGAAAAAGGACAAAATACGATGTTATAGTACCATTAGGCAAAAATTTAATAACAATCGGAGAAAACTCGCTTTTTGACGCCTGACTTATATACTCGTTATTTCCACTTAAAAATTACGTGATTTTAAATAACTGTATAACATACAAACATATATACAGACATAGACATGATCAAAGTCATTTAAACATACACAATTGAAAGTAGAGTGACATATACAAAATTGAATATACATTGTATATATCAAGTAATATAATGAAAGAAACGGTTATAGAGTTTTCCTGACGCATATTAGAAAGCTACCTTATTTTGGTACATATCGTTTTAATTCGGTCTAAAGCTACCTTAATTTGGTAGGCCCCCGGTCGAATATTAAAGGCCATTATTTGATGTTACAATTATGATTAGGCATTAAATTTACGTAGTATTTGTAAACCAACAACAATACCTTTTGCATTTTAAATGCTTCAAAATATTTAACAAGTTTTCTTTTGTCAGCATTGGTAATATTCACTTCATATTTCAATTTCAGTCTACGCCTGTAAACGATCTAAGAAGAACGCGCTATTCATGTTCAGAACGCGGTATCTAGATGCTATCTACTGTAAACAAGAAATATCTTTAAATGAAAGCGATTGAGGGTTGCTAGATTTCATAGTGAAAAATCCTGTCAAGTATAATTTTCATACAGTCAAAAGGCGCCGAATGTCACCGGGTGAGAAAAAGAAATTCCTTATTTAGGCCCTGATAGTATCCGATATGCAACAATAATTATTGTATAACAGGATTGGTGAAATGGCATCTGATAAAAAACAGCAATGTACTATATAACATCTGTTTAAGCTTTGTGTCTCGCTATGCGTTCACAGAGATTTACAACTCCTTGTTTGCTTCTAGTTTGATTGGACAATGCTAAAAAAAGACGAGACCCGCTGATTGAAATGGAAAGTACACTATCAGAGTAGACATAAACCATACTGATGAAGACTTGTCAGGAGGTGTTGCTGCTGATGATATTACTGATGATATACCTCTATCAGACAATGAGAAACATGATGCAAGTTATGATCTCAATGCCACTGAAATTGCAATTGATAAAGTCCCTGACACAGATAATACTGTTAATACACCCTTTTCAGTACTTCGTTCGCCAGAAAAATGTTGTTAGAAGTGACGCTCAAGGTCCCTTATGGACACCACCGCTGTTGTTGGTATGCTGAAAACATGTAACAAGTCTCCAGTGGTCAAATGAAAGAAATATGAACAAGACAGCAAAACATAAACAAAGCTTCTCTGAAGAATCCCAAAATCATCTTCCATACAACTTTCATCGCGGTAAGTCCGGACGATTATTTATTCAGACAAACGCATTCTTGTACTTAACAAAGTATTGTAACCGAGCTATGATCAGTTTCTGGTTACATTTCATAGCTTAGGAAATTGGGAAATACTCATTACACCTCAATTATACCTTGATGTAGCTATAAACAATAAAAAAATTGTTAGTGTGAATTTCGGTACATATCGCGGCCGTTTGTATATAAAGATGACGTCCACGGACTTTCAAGTTCTTTGCGTTTTCTACGAGTATTTACAATTATTGTTGGCCCCGCCCTGGTGTCACCTTTTTCACTTTTGACTTTGGCTAACATTGACCTTGACCTACTGACATACTTTATGTTTTTGAAGCTAGAGAGATGAAATATGGACTAAAATTCCTATGAATGCCCTTAATCATGACCTTTTGACATGCTGTCTTGTTTTAAAGTACAATGACACTCATGCGAGGGATAAAGGGCCGTCATGTCACTCTTGTCTATTTGTTGTTTAAACAAGAACTATCACCTGTAACTGACGAATGCCCTCGATGTGTTGGAATCATCAAATAAAAAGGTTCCAGTTTAAATTCCTTTAAAGTATTTCTGCACATGCGTTTTTGAAATTATTAGCTTCCAAGTTATATTTAGCGTTACAAACGCTTTTGAAATTCCAATATAGACATATAGTGTAGCGATACCGTTAAACCAAGCTCACGATCATTTTCAACAGTTTTTTTCTAATTAAAACCTAGATTTTTTACTTGTGTTGTTGATTTGTGCAATGACTTTTACATTTTATGTTTTAGTATATCATTTACTTTAATTTATTTCACCGGAAAATGTGACGAACGAGCAGCTTTAAAAGTTATGCTCTGGACAAGAAAATTCAATAAACGAAGATAACTAAAAACTAAGGCATTATAGGTTATGGCTCGTGAGCACTGCACTTCCTCCTAATGGCCTCTCTCGTTGTATGGAATTTGAACAAATTTCCTACAGTACTTTTAGAGTTAAGCTCCCGACAAGAAAATGTAACAAAGGGAATAAATTAAAAAATAATCAAGACAGAGTTATGGTTCTTCTACTCTGCATTTCCTCTCGTTGTTCTCTATCACTGTATGAAATTCAAAGTAAATGTAAGTCCCATTAATACTTTTGGAGTTATGCTCCGGACAAAGAAGTTGGACGGACGGACGGACAGACAGACGTTTCTATCTGCCATCTGAAGTTCCGGGGGCATAAAATACACACGTTAAGCTAGTCATTAGTTTCGTGTAAGATAAGTGGATAGGCGGATTGCAATTAATGTAAAGAAAAACGCGGTATGAAAGTTTCCGTTTATATGTAACGCGATATAATCATTCCCAACTTGATCTAATCAAGAATAAATGTATAAAGAAGTAATAGAGCTCTACTCTACTTTGATCAAATGAAACAAAAATTGCAATTAAGCAAAACGGCAAAAACGTAACCAAAAAGCTTTTTAGAATTAGCAATACGAATTTAGTATG
This sequence comes from Saxidomus purpurata, assembly GCA_022818135.1. Classification (NCBI taxonomy): domain Eukaryota; kingdom Metazoa; phylum Mollusca; class Bivalvia; order Venerida; family Veneridae; genus Saxidomus; species Saxidomus purpurata. The sequence goes on from JAFMSR010000007.1 coordinate 3,314,536, forward strand.
ACAAGTAGCCGAATTGAATAGCATTTAGGCGATCGCAAACACTAATATATTAAAACAAAATACAGTCAGACGTGGTTTATAATTTTGACCATTTTGCCCTTCCACATCCTTATATCTGTCACAAGGTTGACAGACAGGCCTCGATTTCCATATAAAGGTAGTGACAGCAATTTTATCATTGTTTTTGTAAATGTTGAATTATTGTGTGAATTGCTAGACTTGTCCTATAAAAGTAAGAGCATTGTTCCTTGTGTTGAGTTCATGTATTTTCATTAAATTCTGGTCTGTAATAAGAAAGTTATATTTTCGCATTTGTTGTTGTTGTATAACAATCTTACTGAGCCACTATAACGAACCTCAATTTATATAATTACATTTGACCGACATAAATTTTATTCGGGCATAAGCCATTTGGTTATGATTTCCCCGTGAATTTATAGACAGACGGGAAGATATAGTATTTAAGGAAGGACTGACTATTACAAAATGGCACACACAGTTTTATGTCTTTGACATTCGAAATGTTATAAAGTTCTTACTTTAGATTGATCGAGCTTTCTCCGCCGGAAGTTACAATGCCCGGAGTAGTAGAGATATGTATTGCCTCCAGACGATGGACCGACCTGTTACGTCGATAAACTACTAGATTCGCCCGGATGTATTGATGCCCGAGCACAGACTTGTCTACATTGTGCCCCATTCACTCAGGATACACCTTTGGTGCATCTACTAAAATCCAACCCCGGATTATCGGAGCGTATACGGAGATATTGTTATGAATGACGAGGACAGTCTTTTTGTAATTGTAAACGTTCACCGTAAAGTAAAGTGTAAACGTGTATAATTCAGGACTATCATTAAGACGTTTTTTTATACTAGTAGGCCACCCTTATCATCTTATTTAATCTTCATATTTTGCATTCATCTTTGTATATATTCATTATTGCAACTAAAGTTGTAAATTTTGCATAGTGCTGAGTGTTTGGGTGCTGTGGGGTTTGTTTTGGGGAGGTTGGTTTTTTGTTGTTTGTTTTCTTTTTTTTTTTTTTTTGTTTTTTTTTTTTTTTGATTTCTCTGGTGTGTTTAGCCCTGACCATCGTTACATATCATTGTATAACAGACAATTTAAAAGTACATACTTCTCACCTTCTACAGTGCTAAGACAGTTTAAAACATGTTCTATTAGCCAAATCAATATTCTTATATCTGCCTGTTTCTAGAGGTGCTACGCCACATCTAAAATTTGTCAGTGCTGATCTGTAATGATATGGCAATTTACTAACCAGGTGTTTCACATTACGACACATTGTGACTATGAAGAATCAATGTTTCTGTACAACCTTGGTTCATGACATCTTGATAGTCTTATTAATTGTTTCAGGTGATTTCTTTTATAGAGGAGCGAACCCACTGAAAAAGTATGATTGTATGAGTATCATGAACATTCTGCAAGATGTTCTTAAATCCGTTGTGACTATTTTATGTTCTTAGAAAACCTGATGGGCAATATTCAGAAGTGACTTTCAGAATGTGTACACTCAATGCAAAATACATTGTACGAGTAATGCAAAAGGCGAAACCAACAAATGTACACTAAACATTTCAGAAAAACAGCAATAACTTAGTAAATATATATTAAACAATAAAAAAAGTTACAGTATTAATTCCTTGTTAAATGTGTAATTTCTTTTTGAAGTAGGAAATATTCACTGCTTCTTTAAGGGACCTACCCTATAACTGATGCCAAACCAAATAACATCCATAAAATAAATAATAGAATCTTTGGACGTATTATAACTTAACTTAAAAGTTTCAGCATGCATTCCCAGTCATTATCGATAAAAATCAGCGGTATAAAATATGCTGCAGTACCGTAAACCATTCAATAATTTATTTAGAGTTGTTGTACACTAAATGGGTGGATGCGATTTATAACAGAATGCATCTATATTGATAAATTGTGGTAAAATGAGGCATTTTTCGCCATAGGTTCTTCTTTGAAATTGTTTTTGTTTATCATTTTACGTCCATTGAACACATAATCTATGTTCCGAGAATATAATCGGCTAGTTGTAGGGTATGTCCCTTTAAGACAAATGAGCATATGATTTGTATAAATAAAACTGCTTTAAAACATTACAATCGATGTATTTCAAAAGAAAAGTTATGTAAGAGTTATACAGTGTCATAAATAATACATGTAAATTATATACAACTTTACAAGGGGAAATACTATATCTTTACTAGAATATCTCTCTGCCAGAATTATCCAGTGATCTGTCTACCGGGTAAAGGGTAATTCGGAATTACACCAGTCATTAAGACATGTTTGATTCGTCCGACGAACGCGGTAGGGCGTATGAAAACAAGTTCAAGATGTCAAAGAGGTAACACATTCTTTGAATTGATTCACGATGTATATTCACTGCGGATGAACGACCACCGGATATTGGGGCGAAAGTGAGCACAGATAATTAGTTTTCGCGGGGAACGTGTTACAATTGGGGTAAGTTAAAATCCGATATTTAATCTTATGCATATTATCTTGTGTTTCGTTTTGTGTGTTTGGATACTTCGATGACTAATTTAGTCTAGTGTATATCCGAGCTGTAAATGATGTCGGTTAATATGTTCAAATACCAAAAACAAGATCGCCTGCTCACTTGAAAAGTTCGACTGTTGGTAATGTTTACCGTTTTATTTCGCAAATGTGCTTAGATTTGAATAATCTGAATCGAGCAATTTATTTGGGCAAGTACCAGACATAAGTGTTCAAGATCTTATCCACAAACGTTATTTCGGGGCCAAAATATTGATACATATATAACTAAAGTTAGTGTACTGGGTATTGTTTATTTTTTGGTGTACCGGAGTATTGGTACTAACGTGTACTGAGTATTGGGCATTAAAAGTGAGTAATAGAAATATTCTGCTGCTTTTTAAAGCGTTTTATTAGCTCAACACAGCACGAAGTACCCAAGGTTGGTAATTGTGATCGCATGGTGTCCGTCGTCTTTATGTCCTTCTATCGTCTGCGTGTCGTCTGTGCACATTTAACCTTGTGTATGCAAATGAGACTGCATTTTTCACTGGAGCTTCAGGAATCTTGATCAGAATGATTACCTTTATGTAATCTACGTCGATTCGAATATGGGTCATCTTGTTTCAAAAACTTGGTCACGGGATCAAATCATAGACAAAACTTGTGTATGCAATAAAGGTTCCATTTTTCGTTCGATCTCCATGAACTTGGTTAGTATGATTGATTTGATGAACTTAAGGTCGAGTACGAATATGAGTCAAGTTGGGTCAAAAATTAGGTCACTGGATCCAATCATAGAAATCCCTTGTGTATACAAAAGATGTTCCATTTTTCATTGAATCTTCATGATCCTTAGTCGGAATAAATGTACAGTCTTGGTAAATTCTAGATTTAGTTTGCATATGGGACATCTGTGGTCCAAAGCTAGATCACTGAGTAAACTCATAGAAAAAACGCTTGTTTTGCAATATTCTATGTTAGTTGATGTATCTTTTTAAATTTATTTTAAAATGTTTTAGATCAAACCAATTTAAGGTACAGTATGACATGTTGCATATCCAAAATCAATTCTATTTCTACAAAATAATTTGAATTTACACATCCCGGAAAACTAAATATTCACATCACGGGCAAGTGTTTAAAATTGCTTAGTATATCATTACGTTGATTGCCCTTGTATACATCGAACAAAGCATGTGATGTCTTAGTAAAGTATGGTCCATTTCATCTTTGACAATATACGGGATAATGATACTTTGTACAAACCCGAAAATCTGACGTAATTGTTTAGATAATAGTAGGGATTAACGGACCATTTTTCACAGCATCGTGTGATTCTTTTTTATCGATATGTATTTACATTTCGATAAAAATGAATGTTGCAGTAATGCTTTTATAATAATTCGTAAAAAAGTTTGTTTTTTGTGTTACTGTACAACACTCGCACGCACGCACGCACGCACGCACACACGCACACACACACACACACACACAATGGAATTGTGGCCGAGAGTTACGCTATTTTGAGTTAACTAGAACAAAACACTGCATTTTATCTTATCATTTCAACTTATACGTATTTTAGACAAATGTTTTCTAGTTGTAGATAACATTTAAAGTCACTTCATGTCCGAGTCATTGAATAGTTAGTGCAGTACTGCACAGTATATCCATTTACACGCGATATTGTTGATTATTTAGTGAAAATTAAAATACAAATGTATATAAAAATTATTGTACATGTGTGTCTTATGTGTGTCTAATACATAAAACGCCGAACAAAACACTTTATAATACACTTTTATAGTATAAATTATCAACGTCTAATAAGACTTGTGCAAAACAACACACTTCCTGAATTTATACCTTCAACTGATAACAAATAAATACATTTCCCGTTTCAAAAATTCAATTTTTTACTCATTCCTTGATGCAATACTCAGTACAGTGATTTGCTCACTCCGTCAATACTCAGTACACGTTTAACCAATACCCAGTACAGTAATTGAAATGTTTCTAGGATCGTATCTCCGCTATACTTTCGTCTAAAATGATGATATTTTAACCATTAATATGTTGTCTTTGGGCAAATGATATGCCGTATTCAGTTTATTAATATGTTAATGATTTATCAAATTAAACGGCATACTTTGCCAACGGTCGATATTTTTCGAGTGAGCAGACTATTTGTTTTGGATATTTTCAACATTTCAACATATATATGTTGCACAACGAGAATACATTCGGCTTGGACAGTCACTAAAGTATCTGAAAACGCACAAATAGACACAATATGATATGCATCAGAGTGAAAATCGGGTTTTAACTTACCCCAGTTGTTACACGTTACTCGCGAAAACTAATTATCTGTGCTCACTTTTTCCCCAATATCCGGTGGTCGTTCATCCGCAGTGATATTGAACCATGACAGTATTTATAGTTTATACTAATTTATTTTAGCTCTATTGTGAAGAAAGTTTGTAGCTTATCGAGTCACTCTCGAGTCCGTTTCCTGGAAAAACCAGTACTGGTGTCATATGAGGAAGTACTTAAAGAATAACAACATCAGCTGACTAAAACATGCTAACTTACAGGTTCACCTGCATATAACAACACTATTATATAACGTTTTATCTTCTAAATAGCTGTATTAAACACAGTCACAGTGACATGTTTATATCGCTTCCACAATCACATGATAATTGTAAACTGTTCCGACAGTGACAGCTGTTGTTAGACAATGACAGCCTAGTGACGTGACATTCCGGGCAGCACACCGGTATATCGTTGATATTTCCCACTTCCCATATGTCAAGTCTGAAACATTGATAACACTGTTCTCCCGTCCAACAGTCCCCCTCGATATCTGAAATTTCGAATTTTAAATTTCAAACAAAAGTAGGGGTAGGTGCGCTTGTCGATATAGTCATGACAAAAAATTTAGAACTCAGATAGAATTACTAGGAAACACTATTGTTACACTGGGTGTATCATCATTTTAACGAACATTTAATAATTGTTACCGGTAAATTGTATTTAAACGTATTGAAACAACGACAACAAAAGATGGAGCTTATAAAAACTTACTACACGTGCTCTGTTGTGAAATTATTTTTGGAGTCAGATATATTGATGCCTGGATAAATGAATGGTCCGCCTGTAACAAACCGAAGAAACATCCACGTATACTAGTGTTACAGTACGCACAAGTGGACTAAGAGATTTATCGCCATAGCATTACTGACGTTAAGTTCATGTATTGATTCATACTACAGTATGTACTATAATAGTTGATTTATCGTGACGAATTTTATTTTTATGTGATTAATACTGTAATGTTTGCATCTGACAGTGTGTTTCTGTCTTATACAAGTTATACTGAGAAATCATAGGAGGTCAAAGTCGTGATTATGCCTTTTCCAGCTTTGTTTTGTCTTTTTCTGACACAAATTTAAGAACTAAGCTCACAAAATATAAGCTTTCCCAAATCTTATCTTCTATATTTTACCACCACTGAGGCACCCGGTAGACTGAAAAAAGACTACCGGATACTTCAGTGGTGAGATATAAAAGTTAAGATACGGGTAAAATAAGATCATATTTCAAGTTGTCAGCTTGGTTCTTAAATAAAAGTAAAAAGACAAAACAAAGCCGGAAAAGGCATAATACCGACCTTGAGCTCTTATATGTAGCTGTGAGAAATCAATAGAATGTAATCACTTTCAAGGGTATTATAATAAGACGAAATCATTACAGGTCAAAACTTAGGATGAATGAGTTATTCCATTACTGACCATCTACTTTGTTCTTTTCATAGACAGCGATGGCGATGGCTGTGACAATGGAGAGAATGACTACTGCAGTTAAAACGCCGAGGAAAGCCGAACGTGTCTGATGCCTTTGCGGTTGCTTGGTAACAATACTCCTACAAAAGTTATTTATAGTTTTGTGTACATTTGACACTGATTATGCACGCATAACACAAGCTCACTAGGAAAACTACGAAGTCACTACTACAGTACAGTACTTAAATTACGATTAGGAAGGTAAATAAATTTATACGCAGTGTCTTTGTCCATTGATGCTTAGTGTTAACTTAGCTTCTGAGTGGACAATGTTATAATACTCTGATATCTGTTATATCATTATTTGAACATATTTGTTTTGCTTTAAGGAAAGTTTCAACTTGAAATCATATTTTTGTGCTGAAATATTTTCATATTGCATGCAGCAATTTCTTTAACTTAGGCAATAAACCATTTAAATATCTCTTTGAAGGCTGGTTGTAGGATTAATTAAGTTTTCATAGTGGATGCATCTTCAATGGAATTACCCATTATAGCACATAATAGAAATAGACACATTATCCCTTAACTAGTATACAAGACATATAAAAACTCCATTAAGATACCGTTTCCTTTCTCTCATTCCGGTAGTCAGAGACTTCTCAACATCTTCCTCTGTTTTCCGAGGGCCCGTTTTATTAAAACTATTTCCTTGCTGAAATACAAGCATTTAATCATTTAAGTTAATACAGACAACCAATATGCACAACTAAACTCTTAAATATTTAATCAAAACGTAACACGGATGGTGCTTTTTTACTAATGAATAAAGTATTGCAAAGAATCCTGATTCCGAAATTCCTAGTATTACTATAGAGAACATGAAATGCGTCTGATATACAAGACAAAGAGAAGGAAAAAGACCGAAGTCTGTCCCCAATCTGCTTTTGATTTTGTAACGTACACGATGAAATATTGTTTTTGTTTTGCCTAAATGCATCTCTTTTCCTTTTTATTAGAGGAAGATGTTTAATTACGCAGATGAACGTCAGATATAGCCTGAGGCTTATTTATAGTCATACGACGGAAGGTACTTTTATTATATAGCTATTAATGTTTATTTGAAGTTCCTTTGTATTTGTGCAGTAAAATACAACATCTCGTATCAAATTTTCCGTATTAGATGAAATTAGCCGTATCTTAGCTGTCCATCGTGTATAGGTTGTACAGACATGCATATTCATATAACATTCCTTGAGCTAAACTTTGCATTTCCGTTTATGAATGAGCCTGAATTTCGTTTTACTATCCGTTATGAAAGCTTTTATCATTTAATCATTCTTGGAGTTCACATTGCGGAGATGTGTGGGTTGCACCAATGTTTTCTTTCTTCTCCTTTTATTACTTTTTAAATTTATTTTCTTATCTTACATACTCTAACGAATATTATCTCATGTACTTTTTTGACGGTACTGATATTCCTATATGTTTTAAATCATCGTTGTTCTTGTCATATTTTTTTTCTTCCTAAAAAGTAATGACCTTTCTGTCTTACTTTGCTTAGTTTCTATGTTAAACAAAATCGTCTTCACAACCATCTTGCCATTATATTCATATTTATCAAACTGGAGAGGGCCGTTTACTGATGTTGCTATAACTCGTGGCCCAATCCATTTGTCAAATGTATTTAAATTGTTTCTATCCAAGTGTTATACGTGTACTTGTACATAGAACAATAAAATAGTATTAAACTAAATCATTCTTGGGGATGTGCCATATGCCATTATATATATATTGCGTCAAAGTCTTAGATGTACATTTTGTACTTTAACTACATTACTCATTCCGCAAAACTCAAGTTATATGTTAGTGGTCATTCATACTGACACGGAAAGATTCTCAATGAATACACCCGGGCCAATTCTAACACGTGTCACGATTTTGTCTCTGTAAACAATGAGTAGAAAAATAATGTTTTATTTATACCATCGACGACGCGTGAACCGATAAAAATGAATGACATCATGTTGTGTCGCGTGACGTTAAGTAAATATCCGCGTGGAAAATAAAGTTTCACCTTTTAAAATATTTGGTCATGTTAGAATCGAAATAGCATCCTCTCCAGCGTTGTTATCTTCTAATAAACAACTCTTTGTCGTTCTGTTACGCAGTTATAAACCACTCAGGCCTCCGGCTTTCGTTGTTGATTACTGCGCAACAGAACTCCAAATCATTGTTTATTACACGATAAACACCTCTGGAACGGATATTATTGCATAACTGGTGTATTGTCGTTCACACGCGCTGAAACTAACCTAATGAGGTATTATATGGAACTGGGTTTAGCATTGTACATTGTTCGCACAGAAGGAAGCGAAATGTGCGTCACTGAAGTGTTTTTACAGATCAACTGCACGTGTTTCATTTGCATCATGCATTTACGCATGAATCTTATGATAGCAGCTAAACCGTTTTCATTTCCGATTGTTATATTGAAGCAATTTTTTGTTGATATTTAGCCTCTACATCAAAACACACGACCAGGTATTTTCTCTTTATTTTTCTTTTTTTCCCCTTTTTTTTTTTTTTTTTTTTAGTTTTTTTTTTTATTTATATATTTTTTTTTTTTTTTATTTTTTTTTTTTTTTTTTTTTTTTTTTTTTTTTTTTTTTTTTTTTTTTTTTTTTTTTTTTTTTTTTTTTTTTTTTTTTTTTTTTTTTTTTTTTTTTTTTTTTTTTTTTTTTTTCCTTCTCTTGATTTGTTTACGAACACGTATTTGTTCCTTATATTATGCGATTATGTAATACACGCACGGGTAAAATTAAAAACCTTAGTATAATGCGCCTCGATTTATCATTGTCATTAGGTTATTAGAGAAGTTCATTCAAATTACTGGTTTCATATAATTTCCTATATTGGTTGCTAAAATATTGATAAAGTGAAAATCTTTACATCTTTCTTTGTTTCGTTTTAAATCCAAATCAAACATTTTAAACACATTTATTTCAACAGTATCATATCTTTAATTGTCATTGTTTACAACGAACATTAGCATTGCGTATGATGTGACATTACTTATGACCAGCGTTTAGTGTTACATAACAGAAGCAAAATGAGTTTTAAAGTTTGTCGTAACACAAAAGACAAATATCGTTCTTCAAGTATTCACGTTACGGGGAATAATCATAAATTACCGTTAACATTAGCTTGCGATGACATAAATAGTTTGCATACTTACATGTACAATAGAGTGGGGAAGATGATAACTGTAGAGTGGTCTTTGCCAGTATTTTCAAAAAACAAAATTAAAGATAAAAAGTACCTAATGGCTATTCATTGCAGAGTTAGTTATATGTGGAACTTAGAAGCATTCCCAAATATAGAAATGCCAAGCGAGCGAAATTAAAAATGTAGAAATAATACTAATAAATTAATTTCATGAAATTTCATTAGGGCGAAAAATAATTACTGGTAATTAAATATACGGAAGCCTATTAGGGCCGTTTTGACTTAGAACTTAGGGGGTACAAAATTATAACTTTGTTCTTACGTCTTAGAACTAAGAACTTATAACTTAGTTCTTAGAAGTAAATATCAGCAAGTGCGCCATTTTTCGAGGAAAGTGGAAGAACATATGAAAATATAACAGAGTTTCTTGTTCAATGTGTGTTGCATTTACGTAGGTAAGTCTGTTTAAGTTTACTCACGTGAGCCCTGTCAAGTATGAAAATTAACCAAAATCATAGTAATGTGCCGATTCATCGTGGTACTCTGCGATCAGTCACAATACCCTCCAACGTAACGATCGACAAAACTATTTGCATCGTGGCCATTCAGTGTGTTGGTCTTGGTATCTTTATGTTAATTTTCTTATTTATTTACATATTCTGAATGTGTTATTCAAGTTAAATGAGGGCTCTTGTGGTATGCAGGTCAACGCTATACATTTTTGTTTGCTTGATCTTTTGCTAAGTTAAAAGAGTTTTATAGGTCTACTGTTAAAGGAATCTTCTGCAAGAACTGTTGCCACAGCTGTCATTTTCAAGATGCTTTTAACTTAATATTTCTTTGTTTTTCAGGCAATTAACATGACCTCCAAGTACACATTGGTATTTCGACTGTTGTTGTTAGCTACATGTTTTACATGACTGAACTGTACATTGAAGAGCCTTTTTGGAATTTTGAAATGACTGGGGAAGAAGATAACTCTGTTGACCTAGTTGTTGAAAGCATGTATAAAGAGGACAAACCCAATGGTTTGAATCATGTTGAGAGCCAAGGAATTGTGCCTAGTGAATTACTCCACATGTTGTCTCAATGGTTGAATTATGATCCGTCTGCGAGACATTTAGCTCTGAAATTTTGTACAATAATAAAGGCTTTGTTATGATAAAGTCAAGCAAATTCCCCAAATTTTAATGTGTCTTTGGTAAAGAGGAAGTACTAAGTTGATAGGAAAGGATATCAAGTTTTTCAAAATTATAATCTAGACTCAACTAATTATACAGAAATGTTCTTGCATGTTATATTTGATAAGTGCGCCTGTGGGATGTTTTTAGTTTTTTTATTTAAAACTGATGCAACAAAAACAAAATATCATGCACACCAAGAAAGGAAAACAAAGGCTTGCAACCGGTTTAAGCTCCCCTTGGTTTTTTTTCCCTCTTCCTTCCCATACCGCTGCCCCCTCTTTTTCTTTTTTTTTTTTTTTTTTTTTTTTTTTTTTTTTTTTTTTTTTTTTTTTTTTTTTTTTTTTTTTTTTTTTTTTTTTTTTTTTTTTTTTTTTTTTTTTTTTTTTTTTTTTTTTTTTTTTTTTCCCCCCCCCCGTCTGGCCCCCCCCCCCCCCCCCCCTTTTTTTGAAAAGAGAAAGAAAGTGATAAAGAAAGAGCAAGGAAAGATTCAACATTTTCTGCGTCAGTATTTGACCTCCAGGCTGTACTCACAACACAATGCAGTTTAATCGGAGAACTTTATTACAAGAAAACACTGTGCTGTTATAATTTATCATTCTTTGATCTTGGGAATGGAAATGGGTCATGTTAACTGCAAGACGAGACGCAAGGGCAACAAGACTCATGCGAGGTAGGAACGTGTGTATTCATGTATGTGAATTCTGTTGCAAGTAAGACGTCTGGTATTGAAGAAGTGACACTATACAGCGATACGTGTGGGGGACAAAATCGCTATCAGTTTGTAGCAAGCGGCTTATTTCACTGTCTTTTAGAAATTCCCCATCTCAAAATCATAAATCGAAAGTTTCTCGAAAGCGGCCATTCTGAAATCAAATGCGACTCCATACATGCTTCTATCGAACATGCAAAAGCCTAACAAAAGTACATGTTCCATCTCAACGGGAAACAGTTAAAATATTAGCCCGTCCATTTGGAAGATTGATATTATCAAATCGGCAATCATTCTATTAGAGATTTGTGTAAATAGCATGCCCTTGGAATTGATAAGTTCTGTCTGATAATATTAATGAACGGTGTACAATTATTTTTTTAAACATTATGAAACTTTATTTGGATGAGATGTTTTTGAGTAATTGACTTTGTCAAACATTACTGGTGTACAACAGTACTGGTGTTTGTTTGACCTCAAAAGTTTGATAATATATATATATTTCAATTACACTTTTCAATTAAAACCATAAAAAACTTCAATGTGTGTGAGGTTTTTGTGAGTATTTTTCTACTAAGCTAATAACCATGTAGTTAGAAAGAAATACTTTGAGTTGAAATGAGAAGCATTAGGTTGTGTACAAGTTTTAGTTTATTATTATGTTTTGTGTTCTTAATGATATTAAGGAACATTGTACCAAACAGTGACATAATTATATCGCAACAATTATAACAACATCTTAATAATTCACAGAGGTAAAAGGCAGTAAGTGCACCTTTTACCACAATTTATCTAGAACTTTCATTGATACCACTTCAAAGGTAAAAGGTGCTACGTGCAATTGTCACCTTTTACCTTTCCGAAATTGTGGTTAGTCAGGATCTAAGTACACTTAGAACCTTTTACCTCTGTAAAATGCCACTATTCATTTTATTATTTCCAAACAAACACTTATTATCGTTTGCAAATCCTACCCTGCAAGGCAAAATTTACGAGATATGATCCAAATTAGTCAACAAATATAGAAAAATCAAATTTGTATGTATATTTTTCGGAAATAAAAGTTTTACTAAAATTTATATTTTTCGCATTTTTCTCAAAATGTTGAAAATGGAAGTTATCACCTTTTACCTTTGAACCCTCGATATTATCCCGTCTTCCAAAACTTTTCAAACAAATATCACACTGAATCATCGCTGTCGACGATTTCTCTATGAATGAGGAGGAGTCAGTTGTGCAGTCACTTAAGTATCGGTCCAATAGTAGTGATAGTATCAGAATTTATAGGTGTACTTTCCACCTCCTTTTTGGGATTTTTAGTGCCTTTCCTTCCTGGTGTTCCTCCAGAGTTTTTTCGCTTGAGCGTTTTTCGAACCGTTTTCGTTCGCTCAAGTTCAGACAAAGTCCCAGGTGACTGACGTTCCAACATGCTCTTTTCGGACCAAGGATCTTTTCTGTCACGAGAGATCGGTTCCTCTTAAAGGTTCTCTTCCTTGATTTAACGGGTTTTCTAAATATATCCATCGCCTTTTAAAATTATGTCTTAACTCTTCCAATACCAATTGGTAACTGAGATGTCGATCAACTCAAAGTATTGTAATATTATACTTATTTATAATGCTTATAATTTTTATAGCTTCTAAAGTCCTCCACTCTACATCAGTTTTGTCCCTAGATTATGTTTAAGATGACTCAAAAATGTTCTTCTTTCCTGAAATATTTCTTCACAGCATACGCATTTGTTGGAATAATAATCCTGTGTATGCCATACTCGAAAATGATGCAAAAGGCTTCTCCAAAACAAAAAGTAATAACCACATTTTATGCACTGAAATATGAATGTTTCTACTTTTGTTTCCATTTATAATTAATGTTAATGTTTACTCAATCCAACAACGGTTTAAGTTTTCAGTAAATTTCTCTGATACTTTAGTAAATTCCTCATGTTACAAACATTAATGCTTCTGTGTAAATGAATGAGGTAAAAGTGATGTTCCCTCCTGTTTGGCAATACAGTTTGAATGATTTAAACATAAACAGGTTTTAGTTTATGAAATTTCACCTCCTGTTCTCCAGGGATTAATATCTACATACATATTATCATTATAGGGAACTTGTTCAAACAAATTTAAAACTTTTACAAATATTGCAACTAATCAAGTGACAAGGCTTCATAAAAGGCATACGTTGAAATGCTAAATAATGCGACCGTACATTATATAGCTCTATAGCTCAAATTCAAGAATACCATGGCTTACACATTATTAATTCTTTTACATAAGTTAGGAAGCAAAACATCTGTTTCTCCAATACAATATCGATGTTGCATTACATTTTACACTTATTGCACTATAAACTAATTATTTAGGCGTCCATCTTTGTGTATTTGTAAAAAAGTTGTTCTAAGGATATGCTAAAAGTTTTAAATTAAATCTAAATAAATAAATATCACATATGTAATAAATACTGTAAAAGCAAAACAGAATATAAATCTGCTATAAGAACTATTGTATGTATGTATATTAACATATTAGCGAACCTTCTGTGTAATAGAGCAGATACGAGTGGTTCACTGACTGTTATAAATGATTACTGGCGCGTGATTTGAATTCGATATTTATTAAGTATATGTTTAACAAACAGACGTATCTGCATTTTGCAACTGATTTTCTAACGTATTTAAGTGATCCTCATTATCTTTCCTCATAACTGTTACGATAGTTGCCTTTAGTCTTTAAACTATTATCCATTTGTTGTGTTAAACGAATAACGTAGTGCAAAATAAAGTTAATCATCTTTCAGAATTTATTTATAATACAAGGACGCAATGAGATTATTATAAAGCAATTATTTTAACATTACGCTCCAGGTGGCTGTCATTTATACAATAAAGTAAGTCACGGTGTGCTTTTCGTCCCATATATATATATATATATATATATATATATATATATATATATATATCTACTTTAAGCATCAGCGCACTTTACGACCCAATGCGTTTTACGACTTGGACTGTTTTACGTCCCAATGTACTTTAAGATTTGGACTGTTTTACGTCCCGGAACGTATTTTGGACTCTGCTTTCCCTACTACTCAGACAATACAATGCTGTTAACATATTTTATACGCACAATGGCTATGTACCACATCAAACTTTAGAATTAGAGGACCAAATAGTCCCCATTCGCTCACCAGAGAAGATGCTTTGACAACATTGGTTTACAGCTTACAACTTAAACATTAGAACTTACAAACTAATTAGAACTTACAACTTAAACATTAGAACTTACATATTAGAAATTACAACTTAGATCATAAAACTAAAAGCTCACATCTTAAAAATTCTTTTTTATCCTTGGGTATTTTAAAAACAAACATTTTTAAAACATTAAAATTGTGTTAAAAAGATCTGGCTCTGAACCCATAAAAAGAAATAAAGTTTTTCAGACCTTAGATTTATGCAAAACAAATGTTCATGATAGTCAAAACGCATTTATAACAAAAGATATGTCACATGACAGCCAAGCACGACTATTCGAAAACATTGTCATTATTAAACAGAGCTTGATAAAGATACGTGCTTGTTTTTTATCATTATGATAGGAAGGCTATTTTAATGAAAACTCTTAAAAGTATGACCTAAAAACAAAGAAATGTTTGCAGGTAAAATTTTGATGTAAATGTTCCTGTCAAACAAGGGAAATTGATTGTAAATAAATAAATTGGAAATAAGAGTGAGGTTGGGTGCACACCATAAACACACTGTATCGGCAAAACGCACTGGCTCCCACTTAACGATAATGCTCCAACTAACGTAACGAACCGGCTCCAATAAAACATGGCGGATTTCGTAAACAAAACGCACGTGAGTATAACAGATTAGTGTATTTTTATAGTTATTCGCAAATTCTGATGAAATGAATACTCTTACGGAATGCCCACACCTGTCCTGCATGACCGTAGCTTGTCGGCTTTTTCAGACATCCGTGCGTGTGAAAGTAATGCAAGTTGAATGCAGAGGATTCAACGGTAAACAGTGCGAAAACAGACCAAAATACATGGATTTTGCACAAAATGAGCGAAGTTAAGGTGTTTAGGATAAAACAAATGCACTGGCATGTTACTTTTAGTCAAATCTCGTAAGATTATACTCGTACATTACCGATCTGGTATTTCTATGGGGAAAAATCTACCTTTTCAACAATACAACGATTTAGACTCCAATTTCAGATACAACGAAACAGTTCCAACTCATGTTTCACCAACCATTTTTATAGACATTTTAGAACAATTGCAATAATTAAACAGTTCCGATTCGTTTTTCTCAATGTGTTTGCTCGCCATTGATAGCAAATGATGACAAAATAAAAGCAGAAATTTATATATAACGAATGTAAACGGAAAATAAAAGAATCTGAGAGGGCGTGTAGCGCTTTTGTCTTATAGTAGTAGTAAAAAAACAAAAATAATATCAAACAGGGAATGCCACGTACCAAAAACGCAGCCTCCCCAAAACGAGCCCCACAGCACCCAGAAGTGCACACCACCAACACACACACACGACACACACACACAATCAGCACACACACACACACACACACACACACCACTAACACACACCAGCACACAAAGCAAACACACGAGGACAAAACGAACAATTAAAGGTAAACCGAAAAATCATGGACTATAACTGTACTGTATTGACACCTTTTCTTTATATATTATCAATTGTTAAAAGTTAAAAAAGGACAGTGAACGATGTTGATGATGGAAAATCCCGA
Source organism: Saxidomus purpurata (assembly GCA_022818135.1). NCBI lineage: Eukaryota > Metazoa > Mollusca > Bivalvia > Venerida > Veneridae > Saxidomus > Saxidomus purpurata. The sequence goes on from JAFMSR010000007.1 coordinate 3,330,768, forward strand.
CAAAGTGCATTAAAACATTGGCGCGAGTTCAGAAATCGGTGTTACGTTTTAAAAATAATGATAATATTGGTGACACTATGAACTTTGACCGTCCAAAAACCTATACTATGTATTCTTATTCATTTAATGATATACCTCATATACTTTTGAACACTGATTCAAAATGCAAAATACACACTACAGTATAAGTCAGAAATGGCTCCCCTTTAAATATATGGACACTATAATAAACAAACACTTTATTTTACCTTTTGATAGGTACAAAATTGAAAAATGCAAGGGCTATGTACTGGCGAAATATTGATAATTCGGGCCAAGGTGACAATAGAACATTTGTTCTGCAAAAGTTTGTTTGAAATTAGTAACAAATAAAACATATATGTTGCAGGAAGCTGAATCATAAAATATTGACAGACGAACGACGGACAGAACACGAGCAAAATATAATGAATATTGCTATCATGAACCTTTCGCTTAGGTGAGCTTCATTAGTAATTGCGATAGATATTGTGGAAATCCCATTAAGTGTTCTAGTCAAAGACTAAGTACCATAGATAATATTAAACTGGCTTATTTCAAATAATCATCTTCATGCTACATGTATATGCATGAAATCATTTAAAAGTAGTGGTTTTTCCCGAATAAGTGGATGTAAACGCTGAATAGAGTCCTATATCTTTTACAATTGTGTCAGTACCATGAATGTAGATATACAGGCGACATAAATTGCAGACAGATATATCTACAAAAGTTACCAACAATCATAGGAACCAAACATTTTCATTTCTTCTCTATGATTAAAGTGATATTACCGTTCAAAGTGACTTAAAACATTAATCAGTGATTTATACTCCTAGAATAATAAACATTGCCATAGTTATAACTCGAAAATAAAGATCTGTGTAACAGTTTCATTGACATTGAATATAGAGGCAATCTGTAAATTTATAATCATTTTTGACTATCCTAGTAAATCCACTATTTCGGTTATGTATATCTTAATTTGTATTTCGTCAAAAACAGAAATAACTTAATAAAACTTATTTTTTTATATGTTTTAAAAGTATGAACTTTTTTGGAGCATCATTCTTAACTATAAACTAATGTGGCTATTTGAAGGATAATATAACACGCAGTTTAGAGCCTCGTTACCGCCAAAATGTCCTGTATATCTTGTATTTCAAATATAGAGTGTGAAATTACATGGATAGAAAATACATAAGGAAATACTATTAGCGAGACAGTCTATGTTAATTTTGTTTATAAATTTTACAAAACAAATCATCTCTGATAAAAGTATCACTGTTGATAGAAGAAGCTTTGTTCTTACGAAATGTTAGGTTTGAACTTCCCGTTCAAACTACTGTTAAGAATAATAATGTTCATCCTCGTTTTCAACTTCTGAAAGTCTTAATTATTAGTTTCATCTTGTTTGTATGACCTGTAAATATTCACGTGCTAATATCATATGTAATAATATCATATGACCAAGACGATGCACCCGAAATAAAAAAAAGGTTCTGCCTTCTTAATGATTCCTGTCATTGTATAGCAAAGTAATTGGAATATTTTCATGTTCTGTGTTTATTTTAAAATGAGGAGAGACAAGATGACATAATCACGTGAGTTTTTGCGGTAAGAGATTCTTTTTATAACTGCAATTGTTCTAAAACGTCTGTGAAAATGGTTGGTGAAACACGAGTTGGAACTGTTTCGTTGTATCTGAAATTGGAGTCTAAATCGTTGTATTGTTGAAAAGGTAGATTTTCCCCCATAGAAATACCAGATCGGTAATGTACGAGTATAATCTTACGAGATTTGACTAAAAGTAACATGCCAGTGCATTTGTTTTATCCTAAACACCTTAACTTCGCTCATTTTGTGCAAAATCCATGTATTTTGGTCTGTTTTCGCACTGTTTACCGTTGAATCCTCTGCATTCAACTTGCATTACTTTACACGCACGGATGTCTGAAAAAGCCGACAAGCTACGGTCATGCAGGACAGGTGTGGGCATTCCGTAAGAGTATTCATTTCATCAGAATTTGCGAATAACTATAAAAAATACACTAATCTGTTATACTCACGTGCGTTTTGTTTACGAAATCCGCCATGTTTTATTGGAGCCGGTTCGTTACGTTAGTTGGAGCATTATCGTTAAGTGGGAGCCAGTGCGTTTTGCCGATACAGTGTGATAAACCGGTTTAAGCTCCCCAGTGGTGTTTTTGCCACTGACCGTTCCAAGGCGGTGCCCCACTGTGTTCCTTTAATTGTTCGTTTTGTCCTCGTGTGTTTGCTTTGTATGCTAGTGTGTGTGTGTGTGTGTGTGTGTGTGTGTGTGTGTGTGTGTGTGTGTGTGTGTGTGTGTGTGTGTGTGTGTGTGTGTGTGTGTGTGTGTGTGTGTGTGTGTGTGTGTGTGTGTGTGTGTGTGTGTGTGTGTGTGTGTGTGTGTGTGTGTGTGTGTGTGTGTGTGTGTGTGTGTGTGTGTGTGTGTGTGTGTGTGTGTGTGTGTGTGTGTGTGTGTGTGTGTGTGTGTGTGTGTGTGTTGGTGGTGTGCACTTCTGGGTGCTATGGGGCTCGTTTTGGGGAGGCTGCGTTTTTGGTATGTGGCATTCCCTGTTTGATATTATTTTTGTTGCAATAGTCTGAAGTTAAAAACCTTAAGACTAAGTGAAGCGTCATTCCATGTCTTCATTACCTAAACTGCATTACTGAGATTAGCAGAAAAGCGATAAAAACATGTCTAAATATAACATTAACTTGGTTGACATCAACAGTGACATACAACGTACTGTACAATCAATATGAAATTGTGGCTGCCACTATATTCACCAAATAAGCTTAGAGTTTAAAATAAAGAGTTTTAAATAAAAAAAACTAAAAACATCTCACAGGCTCACTTATCAAATATAACATGCAAGAACATTTCTGTATAATTAGTTGAGTCTAGATTATAATTTTGAAAAACTTGATATCCTTTCCTATCAACTTAGTACTTCCTCTTTACCGAAGACACATTAAAATTTGGGGAATTTGCTTGACTTTATTATAACAAAGCCTTTATTATTGTACAAAATTTCAGATCTGAATGTCTCGCAGACGGATCATAATTCAACCATTGAGACAACATGTGGAGTAATTCACTAGGCACAATTCCTTGGCTCTCAACATGATTCAAACCATTGGGTTTGTCCTCTTTATACATGCTTTCAACAACTAGGTCAACAGAGTTATCTTCTTCCCTAGTCATTTCAAAATTCCAAAAAGGCTCTTCAATGTACAGTTCAGTCATGTAAAACATGTAGCTAACAACAACAGTCGAAACACCAATGTGTACTTGGAGGTCATGTTTATTGCCTGAAAAGAAAATATTAAGTTAAAAGCATCTTGAAAATGACAGCTGTGGCAACAGTTCTTGCAGAAGTTTCCTTTAACAGTAGACCTATAAAACTCTTTTAACTTAGCAAAAGATCAAACAAACAAAAATGTATAGCGTTGACCTGCATACCACAAGAGCCCTCATTTAACTTGAATAACACATTAAGAATATGTAAATAAATAAGAAAATTAACATAAAGATACCAAGACCAACACACTGAATGGCCACGATGCAAATAGTTTTGTCGATCGTTACGTTGGAGGGTATTGTGACTGATCGCAGAGTACCACGACGAATCGGCACATTACTATGATTTTGGTTAATTTTCATACTTGACAGGACTCACGTGAGTTAACTTAAACAGACTTACCTACGTAAATGCAACACACATTGAACAAGAAACTCCGTTATATTTTCATATATTCTCTGTCATCTTCCACTTTCCTCGAAAAATGGCGCACTTGCTGATATTTACTTCTAAGAACTAAGTTATAAGTTCTTAGTTCTAAGACGTAAGAACTAAGTTATAATTTTGTACCCCCTAAGTTCTAAGTCAAAACGGCCCTAATAGGCTTCCGTATATTTAATTACCAGTAATTATTTTTCGCCCTAATGAAATTTCATGAACTTAATTTATTAGTATTATTTCTACATTTTTAATTTCGCTCGCTTGGCATTTCTATATTTGGGAATGCTTCTAAGTTCCACATATAACTAACTCTGCAATGAATAGCCATTAGGTACTTTTTATCTTTAATTTTGTTTTTTGAAAATACTGGCAAAGACCACTCTAAAGTTATCATCTTCCCCACTCTATTGTACATGTAAGTATGTAAACTATTTCCGTCATCGCAAGCTAATGTTAACGGTAATTTATGATTAATCCCCGTAACGTGAATACTTGAAGTACGATATTTGTCTTTTGTGTTACGACAAACTTTAAAACTAATTTTGCTTCTGTTATGTAACACTAAACGCCGGTCATAAGTAATGTCACATCATACGCAATGCTAATGTTTGTTGTAAACAATGACAATTAAAGATATGATACTGTTGAAATAAATGTGTTTAAAATGTTTGATTTGGATTTAAAACGAAACAAAGAAACAGGTAAAGATTTTCACTTTATCAATATTTTAGCAACCAATATAGGAAATTATATGAAACCAGTAATTTGAATGAACTTCTCTAATAACCTAATAACAATGATAAATCGAGGCGCATTATACTAAGGTTATTAACTTTAACCGTGCGTGTATTACATAATCGCATAATATAAGGAACAAATACGTGTTCGTAAACAAATCAAGAGAAAATACCTGGTCGTGTGTTTTGATGTAGAGGCTAAATATCAACAAAAAATTGCTTCAAAATAACAATCGGAAATGAAAACGGTTCAGCTGCTATCATAAGATTCATGCGTAAATGCATGATGCAAATGAAACACGTGCAGTTGAGCTGTAAAAACACTTCAGTGACGCACATTTCGCTTCCTTCTGTGCGAACAATGTACAATGCTAAACCCAGTTCCATATAATACCTCATTAGGTTAGTTTCAGCGCGTGTGAACGACAATACACCAGTTATGCAATAATATCCGTTCCAGAGGTGTTTATCGTGTAATAAACATTGATTTTGGAGTTCTGTTGCGCAGTAATCAACAACGAAAGCCGGAGGCCTGAGTGGTTTATAACTGCGCAACAGAACGACAAAGAGTTGTTTATTAGAAGATATGTAAGATAAGAAAATAAATTTAAAAAGGAATAAAAGGAGAAGAAAGAAAACACTGGTGCAACCCACACATCTCCGCAATGTGAACTCCAAGAATGATTGAATGATAAAAGCTTTCATAACGGATAGTAAAACGAAATTCAGGCTCATTCATAAACGGAAATGCAAAGTTTAGCTTAGGAATGTTATATGAATATGCATGTCTGTACAACCTATACACGATGGACAGCTAAGATACGGCTAATTTCATCTAATACGGAAAATTTGATACGAGATGTTGTATTTTACTGCACAAATACAAAGGAACTTCAAATAAACATTAATAGCTATATAATAAAAGTACCTTCCGTCGTATGACTATAAATAAGCCTCAGGCTATATCTGACGTTCATCTGCGTAATTAAACATCTTCCTCTAATAAAAAGGAAAAGAGATGCATCTAGGCAAAACAAAAACAATATTTCATCGTGTACGTTACAAAATCAAAATCAGATTGGGGACAGACTTCGGTCTTTTTCCTTCTCTTTGTCTTGTATATCAGACGCATTTCATGTTCTCTATAGTAATACATTGTACTAGGAATTTCGGAATCAGGATTCTTTGCAATACTTTATTCATTGGTAAAAAAGCACCATCCGTGTTACGTTTTGATTAAATATTTAAGAGTTTAGTTGTGCATATTGGTTGTCTGTATTAACTTAAATGATTAAATGCTTGTATTTCAGCAAGGAAATAGTTTTAATAAAATGGGCCCTCGGAAAACAGAGGAAGATGTTGAGAAGTCCCTGACCACCGGAATGAGAGAAAGGAAACGGTATCTTAATGGAGTTTTTATATGTCTTGTATACTAGTTAAGGGATACTGTGTCTATTTCTATTATGTGCTATAATGGGTAATTCCATTGAAGATGCATCCACTATGAACTTAATTAATCCTACAACCAGTCTTCAAAGAGATTTTTAAATGGTTTATTGCCTAAGTTAAAGAAATTGCTGCATGCAATATGAAAATATTTCAGCACAAAAATATGATTTCAAGTTGACACTTTCTTTAAAGCAAAAACAAATATATTCAAATGATGATATAACAGGTACCAGGGTATAACATTGTCCACTCAGAAGCTAAGTTAACACTAAGCATCAATGGACAAAGACACTGCGTATAAATGTATTTACTGTAGTAGTGACTTCGTAGTTTTCCTTGTGAGCTTGTGTTATGCGTGCATTATCAGTGTCAAATGTACACAAAACTATAAATAACTTTTGTAGGAGTATTGTTACCAAGCAACCGCAGAAGCATCAGACACGTTCGGCTTTCCTCGGAGTTTTAACTGCAGTAGTCATTCTCTCCATTGTCACAGCCATCGCCATCGCTGTCTATGAAAAGAACAAAGTAGATGGTCAGTAATGGAATAACTCAATCATCCTGTGTTTTGACCTGTAATGTCTTCGTCTTATTATAATACCCTTGAAAGTGATAACATTCTATTGACTTCTCACATCTATATATAGGGGGTTCGAGGTCGGGATTATGCTTTTTCCGGCTTTGTTTTGTCTTTTTACATTTATTTAAGAACCAAGCTGACAAAATATTATCTTATTTTTCCCTGATCTTAACTTTTATATCTAACCACTGAAGTACCCGGTAGTCTTTTTTCTTCCGTGGTAAAATATAAAGATAAGATTTGGGAAAGCTAAGCTCATATTTTGTGAGCTTAGTTTCTTAAATGAGTGTAAAAAGACCGAACAAAGCTTGAAAAGGCATAATCACGACGTCGAGCTCCTATGATTTCTCAGTATAAGGCAGAAACACACTGTCAGATGCAAACATTACAGTATTAATCACATATAAATAAAATTCGTCACGATAAATCAACTAAAGTACATACTGTAGTATGAGTCAATACATGAGTAATGCTATGGCGATAAATCTCTTAGTCCACAACACTACCTGAATGTTTCTTCGGTTTGTTACAGGCTGCGGACCATTCATTTATCCAGGCATCAATATATCTGATCTGACTCCAAAAATAATTTCACAACAAAGCACGTGTAGTAAGTTTTTATAAGCTCCATCTTTTGTTGTCGTTGTTTCAATAGGTTTAAATACAATTTACCGGTAACAGTTATTAAATGTTCGTTAAAATGATGATACACCCAGTGTAACAATAGTGTTTCCTAGTAATTCTATCTGAGTTCTAATTTTTTTGTCATAACTATATCGACAAGAGCACCTACCACTACTTTTGTTTGAAATTTGAAATTTCAGATATCGAGGGGGACTGTTGGACGGGAGAACAGTGTTATGAATGTTTCCGACTTGACATATGGGAAGTGGGAAATATCAACGATATACCGGTGTGCTGCCCGGAATGTAACGTCACTAAGCTGTCATTGTCTAACAACAGCTGTCACTGTCGGCACAGTTCACAATAATCATGTGCTTGTGGAAGCGATAAAAACATGTCACTGTGACTGTGTTTAATACAGCTATTTAGCAGATAAAACGTTATATAATAGTGTTGTTATATGCAGGTGAACCTTAGCATGTTTTATTCAGCTGATGTTGTTATTCTTAAAGTATTTCCTCATATGACACCAGTACTGGTTTTTCCAGGAAACGGACTCGAGAGTGACTCGATAAGCTACAAGCTTTCTTCACAATCGAGCTAAAATAAATTAGTAGAAACTATAAATACTGTCATGGTTCAAAATACATCGTGAATAAATTCAAAGAATGTGTCTACTCTTTGACCTCTTGATCTTGTTTTCATACGCCCGATTGCTTTCTTCGGACGAACAAACATGTCTTAATGACTGGTGTAGTTCCGAATTACCCTTTACCCGGTAGACAGATCACTGGATAATTCTGGCAGAGAGATATTCTAGTAAAGATATAGTATTTCCCCTTGTAAAGTTGTATATTTACATGTATTATTTATGACACTGTATAACTCTTACACAACTTTTCTACACATCGATTGTAATGTTTTAAAGCAGTTTTATTTATACAAATCATATGCTCATTTGTCTTCAATGGACATACCCTACAACTACCCGATTATATTCTCGGAACATAGATTATGTGTTCAATGGACGTAAAACGATAAATAAAAACAATTTCAAAGATGAACCTATGGCGAAAAATGCCTCATTTTACCACAATTTATCAATATAGATGCATTCTGTTATAAATCGCAACCACCCATTTAGTGTACAACAGCTCTAAATAAATTATTGAATGGTTTACGGTACTGCAGCATATTTTATACCGCTGATTTTTATCGATAATGACTGGGAATGCATGCTGAAACTTTTAAGTTAAGTTATAATACGTCCAAAGATTCTATTATTTATTTTTTGGATGTTATTTGGTTTGGCATCAGTTATAGGGTAGGTCCCTTAATGAAGCAGTGAATAATTCCTACTTCTAAAAGAAATTACACATTTAACAAGGAATTAATACTGAAACTGTTTTTATTGTTTAATATATATTTACTAAGTTATTGCTGTTTTCTTGAAATGTTTAGTGTACATTTGTTGGTTTCGCCTTTTGCATTGCGCGTACAATGTATTTTGCATTGAGTACACATTCTGAAAGTTACTTCTGAAGATTGCCCATCAGGTTTTCTAAGAACATAAAATAGTCACAACGGATTTAAGAACATCTTGCAGAATGTTCATGATACTCATACAATCATACTTTTTCAGTGTGTTCGCTCCTCTATAAAAAATCACCTGAAACAATTAATAAGACTATCAAGATGTCATGAACCAAGGTTGTACAGAAACATTGATTTTTCGTCGTCACAATGTGTCGTAATCACAAATTTGAAATGTGAAACACCTGGTTAGTAAATTGCCATACCATAACAGATCGGCATTTACAAATTTTAGATGTGGCGTAGCACCTCTAGAAACAGGCAGATATAAGAATATTGATTTGGCTAATAGAACATACATCAGGTGAGCTCAACACATTATTTTCAAATAAATTTGGGATTTAAGGGAAATTGAAGCCAGCGAGTCGGATGACCAATTTATTAATTTGGTGTCGCCTTTATTGGTGATTTTATAAAAGTGTTCCGATAGAATTATTTTTCATTATTATGTTAAATGATTTTACTATAAAAGATGTAAACATGCTCTATCATAGTAGTCAAGGACCAGATCATTTGGGTTTTCAACGATAAGTACTAGTACAAGTAAAAATAGTACTAAAACCTAAACGACGTGAAGTAAGGTATGTACTTTGAGAAAATTGCAATTTTCACTTGTTTAGATGAAAATGCGCTGTTCGCTGTTGGAAGATGCACACGGAAAAGTGCGATATTTACGCAATTTTTAAATACGACTCGATATAGTTTGTAGTGATTTTCAAATGTCCGGTATCATTGACAACTTTGTTACGTCCGATCCGTATACCAAGATTGTCTTTCAAAAAAATAAAATTACGACATCTCCTGTGAAGAACTCACGTGGGCCAATTTACCGCCTTGATGAGACTTTGCAGGAATGGTTTCACTTGCAACTACAAGGTAACCCAGAAGCTCTGTTATACAAATTGTACATACAGTTATATTTCACTGCTGGTATTGCCTTGTTTATTTCTCTTAGGCTTGTCATTGGTACACAAAGCCACATATCAGATCGCTAAAAGGTAAAAGCGCAGATCAATTTTTTCTGGCTGAAACCATTTATAAGTTGCCTATGTGCTTATTTTTCATTTAACGTACATTTGGCATATAACAGCATCCCTGTCACCCATATATTTGTGAACCCTGTGTCTACCATAGAATTTCTCTGTTCACATTATCGACCCCCTTTAGGAGTTCAACGTAGAACACATGTGAAGGTTGGGGAGTTCACTTATAGCCCCCGGCCTTGCTACAGCGCTTTATATAAAGGATTTTCCGATAGAATTATTTTTCATTATTATGTAACTGATTTTACCACAAAGCCTAGAGGCTATTAGATAATCTGGGTTTCATGGGTAAAGCAAGATATGTCTAGTGGAATCCTTTACAAATTGGAATTTTCACTTGTTCGAAGTTCTTTTATGACAACCCAGAGTCAAAATTAGGTCACTCAATGTCCGGGGTCGTCGTACGTCGTCGTCGTAGATTTCCTGCATACGTCTCGAAAATGGGCCAATGTTGATAAACTTTGCAGAAAGTTCTTGCTATGAAGCTCTACCAGAAGTGTTCCTAGATCCATTCCATGCAGAACTATTTGGCATGTAGCATTGAATAGGTGGAAATCTTTTCTCTAACCACAAAGTTTGTTCAAATTTTGACCCCGGGTCAAAATTGACCCCGCGCAGGTGGTCACTTAGTTTTGCATAGGAATATAGGAAAAACATCTAAAATCTTCTTCTCTGAAACCACAAGGCCTAGAGCTTAGATATTTGGCATGTAGCATTGTCTAGTGGACCTCTACCAAGATTGTTCAAATATGACCCCCGGGTCAAAATTGACCCCGCGGGGATGGTCCCTTAGTTTTGCATAGGCTCATATAGGAAAAACTTTAAAAATCACGCTCTGAAACCACAAGGCCTAGAGCTTAGATATTGGCTTAGGCATGTAGCATTGTCTGGTGAACCTCTATCAAGATTGTTCAAATCATGACCCCCTAGTCAAAATTACCCCTTCCCAGAAGCCAGAAGGGGGGGGGGGGAAGTCACTTGATTTTACATAGGCTTATATAGGGAAAACTTTTAAAAAGACACAAGGCCGACAGGTAGATAATAGATATTTGAAATGTTACTTAGCATTGTGTAGTGGACCTCTACGAATTATGTTAGAATCATGACCCCTTTTATTATAGCCAATGGTAGTCAGGTGAGCGATAAAGGGCCATCATGGCCCTCTTGTTTAATGAAAGAAAGGTCAGCTTCAGCTTTGGTGTCGAACTTTCCCGACTGTACTACTTTGTTTTAAATCAGTGAACCGTTCAGAATAAGTCCAATCTACAGATCAGACATACAGAATTGAAGATGTTATTCTCCCACTCGAACCTAAAAAGATGTTGGACAAAACTCATTTGATGCAGCTGACAGTGTATTCAAATTAGAAACTAGTAAATTGTGGACGTGTTTTAGATGACTAAGGCTGCATATTAAAGGGAAATTGGTTTTGATGAAGGCTTCCCCAAGGACGCTGTACTTGATTGTGTTACGATAAATTATTACAATGGACTGTAGATTTCAACAAAATTTCAACTCATATACAAGATTGCATATAAATGAACAAATCATACAGCTGATCGTTACAATGTACTGCAAACGATTTATTACTTCTCTGGATATACAGTACAAGCAAATTAATTCAAACGCCATGTGTACACTCTCCAAAATGGTTCAAATACAAATTGTGGTTAATGCACCGAGCCTTTTCAAAAACACATCTACAAAATATCAAAATGTAGTTTTACAAAGTCTTGTTACTAAATTTATTACCTGAATCATTGAGTATCCGTTCATACAATGATTTATTGTGAAGAAAAAGTAATTGATATTTTACTGCTATAGGACCTGCCATTGCTTATTGCATTTTATTTCAAATGTAAGTGTAGCATTTACGGATGGTATTCTTCTATATGTGGCATGGTCGTTAACACTATCTTGTTAGATGCACGTAATCATAACACCTTACTCAACACATACATGTCGAGGGGTCAACGCGAAACTATCACATTTGTACGCTTGGAATAGATTCGCGTTGACACCTCGATATACAATATGTGCTATTTTGTTTCAACATCAGTATTTAATACTAACACATTTGCGAAGGTTATTCCAGTTTTTGTACAGCTTCTTAATACTAACACGGTTATGGAATTAATTCCGTCCCCAGTGCAGTATTAAGTACTTACACATTTGCGTAGGTTACTCCGTTTGAAGCACAATATTTGATACTGCTCCTGAATGTGGAGCAGTCCATATGAAGAAGGGACTCGCAAGCTATTCCCAGTACTATCTCTTGCTCTTCTTTTTCATGTTGACAAGGTCCCGCCTTCAGGACAGATAACGACGCATCACGACACACTGCCTTTGAAAACTCACAGCTATAATGATAAAAAGGCCCAAAAGAACCGATCTTTGTAAAACTCGAGTTTTATGCATGACCTATATGTGTAATTATCATCTCCGAAAGACTAACATGAATTCCAGCAATCTTGCGTTTTAACAAATTGTTTTAATCACATTTTACTGCAATTGCCACCACTCTATACAAATACAACAGCACATCAATACATTTATGCACAGTGACCCCAACTAGGCAGACATAGACTACAAAACAACATGCGATGGTTTAGAGGTTAAGGTGCCTGCCGCTCATTCTAGAGGTCGCAGGTTCGAACCCTACCAGGGTCACGACCGTACCTTCTCATAATGACACCAGCACCGGTTTTTCAGGAAGCGGACTCGAGAGTGACGCAATAAGCTTCAAGCTTTCTTTACAATCGAGCTAAAATAAATTAGTATAATAAAAAAGAACATCACTATATTGTTACATTTGACATATATGCACTGTATTATGACAATATCAAAGGAGTAGGCCAGAAGAATTTACAAAATTATAAATCTGCCCGTCCGTTGACACTATGCTAACTAGCTAAAGTTTGATTAATCCAAATATCGGACTTTTGTAGAGCAATCGTATAAGCAATCCAGAATGTTCACACAAAATACATGTATCTAATAACACTTTAAAAGAAATGTATTCAACTGTGACTAAGTATTTGCCACGAACTGCATAATAAATCAAGAAAATGTTCCAGCAAGTAATTTGGTCGTCTATACAAACTTACTGGTTTGCGTATGTAACTTTATTTGTGGCACACAGCGTACCGCTTGCATGACGGGTACAGTTTAGGTTCACCATATACACACAGAGGTCCGAGCTACCACTGAGAATGAAGCATGACGAAGTTGCTGGTAATAAATATCAATATTTTTATCTCAGGTACATAGTATCTTGAATGTCAGTACTCGAGTATAATAGACATTAATTAAAAACAGTATGTATACAGTTGGGGGCAAAATGTTCGAATGACTTAATTTAAAAGATGCATTCTTCTGAAATCTGATGAACAAATTTGATTTATTTCTTGTGTTTATTTCTTCGTTAAAATTATTTAAAACTTTCATTTGTTTTATTTAAATTTTGCGTGTGTGTCTTTTGAAAAAAGGCCATCACATTATCAATGAGCGTCAATTTGGTAGGTAGTTGGTAGTTAGATATTCGAATAACCAACTACGTACTAGTTGGTACAGTAGACTCCCTAAACTCCGAACCCCTAAAAATCCGGTAACCTAAAAAAATCCGGCCGTTTTTTCCCCGCCCTTTTTTCTCCATTGACAATATTGTTACTATTTCCCCAAAAAATCCGGTCCCTCAAATTTCCGAATTCCGGCCGATAGTAGTTGGCTAGCTGGTAGTTAGTAATTGAATACACTATCACCAGAATGAAATGTTCGAACACACCATAGCCTTTTCTTAACACAGGATAAAGCAGGGGACCTAGTTGGTTATTCGCGTGAATCCACAACAACCTACCAGAAGGTAGTTGGTTATTCGAACTTTGAATGTATTCCGCTCAAAACATAAAGTATTTTCCGGAATAAATGTAACGCATAAACGGATCTAAAACCAGATAAATGTATTCTACAACATGGTAACACCTCATTCTCCCTACATCATCCAGGGGACTCAGTTGGTTATTCGCGTGAATCTCCAACTACCTACCAGAGGCCCAACTATTTTCCGTCAAATTGATATGATATTTTTTGTGCATGCACTTATGAAAGAAATGGTTGAGCCTAACTTATTTTCTTTTAATTTTCTAAACATTTTTTTCACGCACTTTTCTTGACGTACTTTTTCTGGTCATTTTGAGCAGTATTACAGCTTTCAGTACAAGTGCTGATTTTTTTTATCTTGACACATTCATTTGGGAAATAATCAATTCAAATAGTTTATTGCATAAAATTGATTTACACAATTTATTACAAAAAAAAAAAAATTGTACAAAGGATAGCAAATAAAAAGGATAATATTGAACATAATGTTGCAATTCAGCAGTATATTTAATAATCTACCAAAATGCTCGCTTTCCGATTGCACCGTGTACAAATTTACGATACGGCTCCATTTAAGATTGTACATATTTTAGTAGCGCAATAATTTTAAATTGCGGTATCAAAAAGGAGCCAATATTGATATGTACCCTGTTTTTTTTTTGTTTCCCCCCCCCCTTTTTCTCTGTGGCACATAAACTAAGCATGTTGCAATTCAGCAGTATATTTATATGGACCGTATTACAGTGGTATTTTTGTTTATGGAGAAATATGAACGTGAACAATACAGTAAATAAGCTTTTCACTATTCATGGTAAATAATAGAAGATTCGCAGTTGCCATAGCACATTTAAACCTTTGTAAGTTTAATATCTGAATATTTTTTATCAAAAGTTTGTTTCTTATTCAATATGATGCCAATACATCGCTCACAATTATATTTAGAAAACATTAGAAAGTTCTAAGAACAGATTGTCATGGCATTATACCATACATGTTTCAATATTTCTTGAAGCTTTTAAATATCTATGACTGGAGAAACTACTACAAGCAAGTTCTTGACAAAATAAAACGAGGAAAACAAGAGTGTCAAACTGTCTCAAAAACGCCCGTCAAAGAGGCATAACCAATTTGAACTATAGAGCGGAGAAGTCTTCGATAAATTATTATTTATAAGAGCCATTAACCCAAAAGTGCCTTAAGCGATTTTGTTGGTTATCGAACCTAGCTTAGACATTATACCCAGTTTGGTGAAGATCGGATGAAAAACTATTCGACGAGAGCGGACAAAGGTAATTTGGCAAGTTTTGGATAATTTAAAGGCCATTATCAAAAAGGACCCTAGACGATTTGGCTGGTTATCGACCTTGGGCCAGATCTAATGCCCACAAACGTGTTCAGCAAGTTTGGTGAATATCAGATGAAAACTCTTCAACTTAGAGCGCGGACCACGTGTGGATGCCGCCCGCCCGCCGAAGATGTTCCTATAGTACGTCCCTTCGGGCGTATAATAAGACATGTCGTGGATTTTAAATGCATACAGAAAGAGTAATTTATTAATGAAAGGTCACATGTCACTTCTAGTGCGATCTAAGATGAATGGAACATTTATTTATAATCCAGGAGAACAATACATCAGTCATATTTCTAATGGTTGCGATTGTAAAGTAATCTACCACATTATAAAGTGTAACGTTTTACTTACAAATTGTTGCCAAAAGCGTAAACAAGTGCAGAAATCCATTTTTGTATGTACATAAATATGTCATTTTAGATTAAGGTAAAACCATACAAAAGAGGTTAAGTATTACATTATTAACTGATAAGGGATCATTTCGTGTTACGACCCTTATTCGGTTATGGACTACTTTTATATCATTCTATTTAGCCTATTTAGATAGGAGGACCAAATAACTTTGAGAGAGTATTTAGGGGACATAACTCATTAAAGTATCAAATTTATATAACTTAACTTTATTAATGAAAAAATACCACAAATGTTTATTGCAGGTAATAAGCTGTTTGCTTATCAGATATAATATTAGATCTGGTACTTTTCCTGAAGATGATTCATACTTACACACAAGTGCTTGTTTTTGTACTCGGTCCTGAATGGAGATGGTCAATTTGTTCAAATAATAACTGCCTTGCCAATTGTTAATTACCTATAAATGTGATATAGACACCAAATGCAAAAGCTTATAAAAGAGCAAACACTATAAGTATATAGTACAGAAAATACAAACACCTGATAACAGAAAAATGCAACATAACAATCTACTTTGCTGTATATCAAATACAATAAATCAATAGCAGAACAATATACCATAGACCAAAACACAATTAATTCTTTTAACATATTTCACAGCGAATATAAAAATTATATATTATATAAAAATATATAATTATAATAAATTTATTTAACGTTACACTTTATAATGTGGTAGATTACTTTACAATCGCAACCATTAGAAATATGACTGATGTATTGTTCTCCTGGATTATAAATAAATGTTCCATTCATCTTAGATCGCACTAGAAGTGACATATGACCTTTCATTAATAAATGACTCTTTCTGTATGCATAATAAATAAATAATAAAATTATATAATTATAATTATAAAAATTATGTTCTGTTAAAAACAAATCTTTTTTCCATTTGTCTTCTTATATTATGCTAAACGATTGTAGGGGTATCTTCTCAAATAACTGAAACAAGAGAAAATGTAGTTACTCTAAATATAATAAACCTAGAGTCATAGCTTTAACTGCACTTCTTCTCATTATTCTTTATTAGACTAGTATATGAAGTATCAATTGAATTCAATACTTTTTGAGTTATACTCCACACAAGTATAAAGTTTTCAAAGCTAGAGTGATTGTTTCTTGTGCACTGCATTTCTTCTCATTGTCATCCATCACTATTGGAAATATCATCAATTTCTCTTTAATACTTTTCAAGTTATGCTCCGTTCAAGAGGTACCTTAACACAGTTACTCTAAATTGATTCGACTGTTCGAGTTACGGTTCTTGTGCACTGCACTTCCTCTTATTGTACTAGTGTTAATTGACTCTCTACAATACTTTTTCTATGTTCTGTCTGCGTCCCAACCGGGAGAAAGCTCGACAATAGTTAATATAAATATCAAATAAATAGTTTGGCCTGTTGTCGCATTTGTAGGCGTATCGCAAGGTCATCATGCGACAACACGACACATTACTTTTGTCGTTTTTTTCCGCATCTTTTGGTGTGTTTTATTTAAAATGGTTTTCGGTAGTTTATCGAAATATAGCGGTGAATTATATCCCGATAAACTCACTGTCCACTCAGTGAAAATTATCAAAATTTTCTACCCGTTTTAACGTCAAAATATATACCGAGCGCAACAAACGTAGGAAACCATACGACGATGACGTCGTTAAAATGACGTCATGTTTGTTATGCTTTGTGATGACGTTTCCCGCGATTTTCAATATTTTATTGAAACAAACTGAACAAAAGTAGAGTTAGAGCGGGTTCGGGTATTTGTGAACATGAGGCAGTTTATGAACACTTCCAATTTTTCAAGTATATATTACATTATTATCTGTACAGAAAATATACAGTATTATCAACTATGCTCTTTTTCACCTCCGTTGTACATGAAGGCACATGCTCTTCAGAGTGAGCCACATTTTTTGTGAAAAAAAATTTACCGAACTTTTTACTTGAATTAAACACATTTTGAATATTCAGCATATTACCAGCTAAGATTCTGCATCATGTACTTTCTATAAATTGGTCAGCTACATGAATAAAATACGATCTCTGTATCTTATTCTTCAACATAATTACATAATTACGTCCCTTGGTGTGTTTAATGCCTATTTATATAGTGTTCAGAAACACCCGACATAAATTTTCGTAAGGAGGGTATTTGTGAACAAATGCTCCATTCATCTTCCTAACATGATATTTATTAATGTATTATACTAATGTCAGTAAACATGATTGTTTTAAAACTGTCTTCATATTAAATACTATTAGTGTATACATGCTAAACAACACTTTTAACGCACCATTTTGTTTAATTATCAACCCTTCCAATATCTGCCAGCTTATTTTAGCTATCTGTGCACGAAAGCTATCATGTCTTGCATTCATGAAGACACTGGGTGATATTTCCTTTACATGAATTTCAATGATCGAGTGATTCAAATTTAATACAGAAGAGAACTTTAAAAGTCTAAGAAGAGCTTCAAGGCAATAACTTATGTTAAGTCTACGGAGGTTAAAGGTTAAATTAAAGTTATCTACCATATGATTTGTACTACATGGTCGTTTTGAAATCGATGTAATTGATTACCTACCCAGTGTCTTCGTAGAGGCAAGACATCATAAATGTCGTGCACAGATAGCTAAAAATAAGCTGGCATATATTGGAATGGTTGATAATTAAAGAAAGAATGACTTCGTTAGAAGTTAGGATTTGTTTCAGTAATCATGTTAGGCAATTTTGTCACCAATGTGTATTAGTAACAATAATCTATATACTGCTTCTTAATTTTACTTAAATTCCTGTTTATGTCTGTATATAAAAAGAATTATACAATAAGTGAATTATTAATTTAACCATTCTTTGGTTTAGGATCGTCCTTTTATAAAAGTAAAAAGTGTTCAGATTTAGATCTACCTTCCATTGTGTTCAGAATCACCCTACATGTTCACAAACTGCCTCCACAGACTAGATACAATTTACAAGGTATAGTACTTTAACGTGTAGAATTATTAAGAAACGGTTCAGTATATCCCGCAGCAAATTTGCTTGTGGTCACAAGATGTAAAATAATTAACTAGATCTATAAGATAAAAATTGATGTTTTGGTGAAATATTGTAGCTTAAGTGTTCAGAAATACCCGAACCCGCTCATAAAATAAACAAAACAATTGGCTGCGCCACTCGTGAAAATATCACTTTTGGTGCCCTCTCGGTGAAATTATAACGTGATATTACACCGAAACTATGTCACATCTTCATCGGGGCGCAAAAACGACAACACGCCAAAAATAAATAATTTGTTGGAGTTGCATGCACAAAACTACGGCAAAATAAAGCTACTATACAAGACGAAAGGTCGGTATGCCAAAGTACGACGGAAAGACGGGCCAAAAGTGTCCGTTGTGTTGTCGAGTTGTTTCATTTAGATATGAAATGACCGTACTGTTTATTCAAACAGAAAATATGAGAACAGTCAGTGGACGGATTATGAGAGTCTGTTATGAGCACGCAGTTGAGATCGGAATATCCGTCACCGAAGGTAATTGTTTTGGCGGGGACGTGACTCGTCGAGTTCCCGCAAAACAGTTACCCGAGGTAGCGGATGTTTCCACCGGGACTATGGTAGAAACCGACTTGCACTTAAAAATCGATTGAAATGATGCTTTATCATAACAATATACAAATGCTGTATTTGAGAAAGTGACGTTACTATATTTAAAGCATTACGTCACAAGTAATTCATGTGCGTCATCTAGCACAAGGGAGTTCCAAACTGATTTTCCGTCATGGGTAAAATCACCGTATGAAAGAAAAGACTAAATTGGGACGGAAAAGACTAGACTGTAAAAAATGTAAAATTAAGTATTTACCCAATATGAAATATATTTACTTCGCCTTTATAAATGTGCAAAGTATATACATGTAGAATCTAGTTGAACTTATGCCGTTTTTAAAGCGATTGTAGACTCAAAATGTCTGATAACATACTTATATCGGCTGTTCCATTTTAGGACAAACGTGAGTGTCTTAACACGTTCTTATCTTCATTTTTGATTTTGTAAGTTTAGTGTTGGCATTATCTAGGTAGATAGCGGGTCTCAAATTGTAGAATCAAAATGCTTTCTCTTGGTTTTCTCTTAGTTTTAGCTGCAGGTAAGCTTGTTTTCCGTTTAAATGTTTTTGTTTTCTACATAAATTCATAATGATAATTTTTTGGTTTTTTTTACAGATGTTTGATTTACTATTATATTGAGACGAAATAGTTACATGTATGTTGTTCATTATCTGTTAAACGCCAAATATTGTACTTTTCTGTGGAAACCTTCAGTTAAAATGTATATAATAATTTCAAAACACTACAACTAATTTCCACGTTACGTTTTAATTTCATTTTTGACTTTTGAGATTGTGTAATTGTGAAGTTTATATTTGCATTATCGTATTGATATGTAACATGTTTTACCAAGTATGTTTACTTTACTTTGCTTTTAATTACGCAGCTAACAAGTGAATGTACATGTATAGTTAGGACTAGCTTGAAGTGTTATTTATTTTGTCAAAGACACAGCATTGTTCAGCTGCTTAAATAGGTGACTGCTTTAAACTCACGCTTACAGGTTTTATGTCGCTATTGTCTGTTTAACGGCGAATACTTTGACAAGGTTTGTGTGCAATGCTGTATAATTATGCTATTTAGTACAAAATATAAGGCTGTGTGTTGTTTCAACTTTTAACTGCGTATGTCTGTGTGAAGATGCTTACAAAATGTAATGTGCTTTCTGTTGGCTTTATGCTTACTTTGTTTTACAGCTTTGCCCTCTTCAAGTTTTGTTGCGGGCGAGATTTGTGCTTATGTTTTTACACAAGACTGTGCTTTTAGTGCGGATCGTACGGAGGTATGCGGTACCGATGGAACGACATATCGAAATAGGTAGTGTTTGTCAACCCAGTCGGTATTTATTTGTTCAAGTTTGTAATTGTGCTTATTAGGTCCACCATCCTCGTTCGAGGTATAGTCGGTACGACCCGTATTTGTTCAAGCTTTTTGCTGACGTTTTAAATTGAAGTTTGTGGTAGGTGACTTTCTGAATTGTCTGCACAGAAATTTAAATTGCAGGCGTTGTTAATGGTGACGTATGCTCCTACGTTGCTACCAAGGACTGCTCGCAAACGCCGCAAGATATCATATGTGGAACCAACAGCCATTCATATGACAACCAGTTTGTATTCAACTTTACATGTTTTAATTATCAATTTTAATACCGTTAATCCTCACAACCGGCTATATTCTCCAGTTGTAATATCTACATAGAACATCCAAACACTAATCAAAGCACTGAGAGTGCTGACGGAAAGGACAAGCTTCGTGAGTACCTTAAATAACGTAGATATCTCACGAGAAACTTTAAAGTTAACCGATTACCGTAAGTATTGCTTCACAGTTGCATTTTTGTAGTGTAGTGTGTTTGCTATGCCTATATGTGATTTGCCGGCACAAGCTTAAACCGAATACTTCATAAAGCAAACTTCTGTACCTTTATATATGATTATTGTATATCCAAACTTTGTGCCATAGTATCGCCAGAACATGAGTTTATTTTCAGTAGTTACATGGGAACGTTTGTTGAATTCAGGGCATGGTGAAGTTGCCTACCCGCAAATGAACTGTGACTAGCATTTCAAGTAATTTGAAGCTAAATTGCTTGGCATGATGTCATCGGTCTCATTTTTGTGTCTCGGCGATACATAGGCATCGCTTTGTCCGTCGGTCCGTCGGTCCATCCGTCCGTCTCATAAACTTAACGTTGGCTATAATTTTGCCATTTCTTAAAATTTCTTCATCAAACTTTGCAGTCATATTTCTTATGACAAAAGGGCCGTGCTGCTGCCAGATTTTGTAGGTCACATTTGACAGAGTTATGCCCCTTTTTGTACTTAGATTTTGTCACGAAAAGTTAACGTTAGCTATGACTTTGCCATTTCTTAAGATTTCTTCATCTAACTTTCAAATGTTTGCATTGCTTATGACAAAAGGTTTTGATGCTACCACATTTTGTAGGTCAAAGTCATATTTGACAGAGGTATGCCCCTTTTTGTACTTAGATTTTGGCTATAACTTTGCTATTTCCTAAGATTTCTTCATCAAACTTTCAAATTGTATTGCTTATGACAAAAGGGTCGTGATACCGACCACATTTTGTAGGTCATATTTTGCCAACTTTTTTAACTTAGATTTTGTCAAGAAATTATTGGTTATTCTGACAAAACGCAAGAGGGCGACACAAGTGTTCTACTGAACACCCATCTAGTTCGTACTTGTATTCATCATTTGTTTCTTTTGGCGAAAATATTTTTGTGTAACCTTTCTGCTGCTTTTGCGGGCTTTGTCCACTCATGCGTGTGTAGTACCACATGTCGGTCTTGCTCTAGCGTGTGTGAAAGTGCCACCTGTCGGTCATGGTCCAATTTTGCCACGTGTCGGTCTTTATCATGCGTCTGTTTACGAACGATCGTGCTTCGGTTTTGGTTGCGCGTGTTTATGAAAGTATTGTGGGGAGGTCTTTGTCTTTGCGTCTGTGTGGAAATGCTTTGCGATTTTTGTGCCAACGCATTTTGAGCTAAGTACAGTAGACTGCTAAAAGCAACATTCAAAACTGTCCGACACTAAAAGTTAACAATTTCCAGGCGTGGTCCAATGTGATATTTGTGCATATGTCCTTACACGGGATTGTGCGTTTTCGAGAGATATCCAGAATGTTTGCGGAACTAACAGCATCTCATACAGAAACCAGTTAGTACAGTATCTCTTTAACTGACACATCTATATACGCTGATTTAGATGATAAACAACTTTATTCATACCTTCACAGTTTGTAAAATAGTGTTACATCTGTAGCTGGGACTATTGTGAACTACTGTCACTGTCATACATAGAAGGTAAGTGCACATAGATATAATCGTTCTCAAGATAGACATTTCTATCACTCGACCAGAGAAATGATTATCTACCAACGGCTGTGACTGGATGACTGATGATTATATTTAATAATTTATAACGTAGGTATTTTACGAGAGGACGAAACGATCACTGTATATAGCAGGTAGTTTAGGCTTAAACAAACAGTAAAAAGACGGGTGCAATCATTTTAGATTCGATCTTTTTTATTTTTCATATATATTTAAAAACAAATGGAACCAGAAATATCTTTATATAAGAAGGATGGGTTCATTAACTCACACCTACATACCTGAATGACCAGAGTCGCCGAGTTATGCTCTATATTGCTCACACAGACATCTGGTAGATTAGTTCAATATTCATATACCAAACAAAATAAACTCTGTCCACTTATTTCAAATTTATAAATGCTTGTATATAGATCATATAAATCAGTCATAACGCCTTAGGTAATTTCTAGACAAGAAAACATTTTAAAGGTGTTTTGTTTTCTATTACTTGTCATAACAAACACAGTTTTACAAGGGTAATATTTATATGTACTGAAACACGGCACAAAAATCCATGACTGAATGCCAACGGAAACAGGTTAGACAAATTTGCTATGTTGGGATTTAAAGACATTTGCTTAAAATGAAAAAAAGTTATTTTAGACAGCTGCATTGTATGGCTGAAAAAATACAACTGATAATGTCTTTTAAGAAATCATCAAGGTTCACAAACCCGATACTAACAGTAGGAGAAAAGCACAATGGTTGTCTTAGATATATGCAACTGTTACAAGTAATTATAACATAAAAACAATTTGATTGGGTTTATTGGCAAAATCTGCAATATATTTATTTTAAAAGACGATATATTCATGTATGTTTGTGACATAGTTAACCCTTATTTAACAAATACGTGTGCATACACTTTACATATTGCGTGCTGCAGGATTTACCCTCTCTATGTAGCTTAAAAGTTTTATACTGAACATGTTAGTCGCCAAGATCATATATTCCACATTTTGTTCATCGCTGCAACTAAAAGCCGTCTATCCATTCATAAGTACTTTTGATGATTTTGAAATTCTACTAATTTCAATAGCTGTATAAATGCATATTGTATATATTTTGTGGAATATTTATTTAAATATTATCATTAAGAATAACAGAGTAACAGGTAACCATTTTACTGATACTTACCTGTCTGATCAATAAGATATTGTTTAACCAGACGCATCTGATCAGCATAGGAGAAGAATAAATTGTTCTTAAATATAATCAAAGTTCGTATCTTGTGCGAAATAATGTATTTTTTAAAACCATTTCAAGATATAGTTTGTGATAAATTTTCTGTGAAACTTTCAGAGTAAATTCTTATGATTTCCAGTTGTTTCCTCGCCAAGGCTTACTGTAATGACAACACCATCCACAAAGCCCATGACGGCGCATGCGTAGCACCGACAACACCATCTCCAGTTCATGGCAGCGAAGTGGCACTTGACATTTTCTGTCTAGATTTGCTTTACATTAAATGTCCAGTCGGTGGAGCACAGATATGTGGTAGCGATGGAACGTATTATGACAACATGTAAGTAATATTGAAAGAGAATACAATCTGTAAATAATCTACATGTATTTTTTAACGATAAGCCTACACAATCCGCCATTCATCGACCATATATTTACATGTAAACATATTACTAGTATGTAGTTAGCATATAAGAACAGACTGCCTCAGTATTTTCTTTTTCAATGCTAGACTTGTTTGGACTAATTAAGAATTTATTTTACAGATGTGAGTTTGACAAGGCTCGATGTTTCCATAGAGACCTCCAAGATAACGGCACCAACTGCTCGTAGACAGCAATAATGAATGTTGATCCAGTAAATAAATAAAATATTGTAACCTTTCTTTGTCATCGCCTCCTTACACCTGAATTTTCGGTCATTCACAAGTAAATAATACAATAATCTCACATCAATATATATATATTCTACATAAACAGTAGGTATAAGTATTTGTCATAAGATCCTTCTACATGACAGACCTATTTCTTATTCTGATAAACACAATGTTACATTGATATACTGCTTTGATTCAAATTAAATTTGATTCGTCAAAATATATTGCATGTAACAACGAGTAAGTAGAAGAATGTTCTTGTAATGTAGATATTATTGTACGCAACAACAGAGCCATGTTCAACAATGTCACAACACTTTCACAAAAGTATAACTAGGTACTCAAATATTATGCACTATAATCAGAATTATAATACAAGAAGAAAGGTTTCGTCTACAGCTGTCGTATCTAAAACATTTCTAAATGCTTAGGAAATAGCAAAATTTTAGCTACATGATAAATGGCTTGAATTATAAAGCTAAGTCAAATATATGCATCAAAAAGCATAGATCAAAATCAGTTCAGGTAATTGACAAAAATTTCACTAGTCCCAAGTTATCTTGTTTTTTCTACATTCAATTCTTTTGAAGACGCAACATGAATCTGAACGAGTTGCATCAGGATCTAATGTCCTCATTGAATGACTAATATACTGTATACTCATTTATTTCTACCACTGCGCCATGCCGGCTCCACAATGAATAAGAAAGGAGCAAACTGTTAGCAATACTCAGGAGGGTAATTATGAATGGTTCGTGTGTTATCGTCCGGAAACCAGTTGGATTGACCCACATTGAGTCATCGTCCGGAAACCGGTTGGATTGACCGACAGTGGGTTATCGTCCGGAAACCGGTTGGATAGTCCGATTTGTACGAAACAAAGTATACACCACCTTCTTTCAGGAGAGGGAATATGGCATTCAAGCCAACAACCTTTCAACTTTGTGGAATTTGATTAAAGTTAAATTAGATTTGTAAAGTAGAAATGTAAACAAATGTTTGATACGCCTTTTTTCCTCCCGGAAATCTTGAAAGAAACTAGACGCGCCTTTGTCATAACCAAGGTTTCCAAAATCCACCATTGAAACGAGGATTTGCGAACGGATCTGCCTCTGGATAATCGTACATTGGTACCATACCAGTCTGATGATGTTCAAGTCTTTTAAGCATATGTTGTGCAATCTCAGGAAATCGTTGAGATAGGTCAGTCATTTCAGTAGGGTCTATGGCTAGATTAAACAGCCAAAGATTATCCAAATCTTCCGAGGATTCTCTTTTGGAGTTTGGACCTGCAACTGTTTACAATATATTTATTGTTAGGGTATACCTGCATTGTCAATGAGCATATGTTTACCCGTCGTAAAAGTATGGGAGGGTTTTTAAAGTAAAATTTCCCTTCATGCTAATGACTTATTCCTGCATGTAAATTGCGCATTTCTTTGTGTTCATCTTGATCTGCGATTTAAAAGGTTGTGATAGTATTCCAGTTTGGACTGATACCTAAAGTGTATAGGACAAAAGAATTCTTTCGGATACGGGTCTTTTTTCATGGCATGCTTTTGATACACTGAACTATTAACTTGTGTTTCAGTAGCATTACACGGTTGCTTCTCCGGAATTCGTTGTGTAGGAATTTGTATATTCGTTGTGTAGAAATTAGCATATTAAAGAATATTTGAATAATATTAGCACTTTCAATTTTGAGACGTTCCAAAGGGGTACGTGCAGTTTCGTTTACATGATAAAAACCAAAGATGATGTCGAAAACATATAACGGATAGCTGTCATATACTAATAGAAGATATGTTATTTAAGGATGTCATAAAAAAAGGGCACCGATCGAAAATTTCTTAAAATTTTAACGGTAACGTTTTCGTTAATTGGCAAAAGGGTGTTAGTCCTAATTCTAACATGACTAACGATTTGTTTCTTTTTACAAAGTGTAGAAAAAAGAAATTTCATTTAGTGCCGATATAACGTAAAAAATGGCGTCATATTGTGACGCATGATGGGAAAATTTGCATTTATTGACCTTTTGTAATATTTGATCCTGTAAGAATAGAAATAAGATCCTTTTCAGAGTTGTTATCGTCTAATAAACAATGCTTTGTCGTTCTGATGCGCAATTATAAACAACTCTGGTCTCCGGCCTTCATGATTAAATACTGATCATCAGAACTCATTGTCTATTACACGATGAACACCGCTGGAACGGACATTATTTCAGTTTCGGTTTTCAGTCCTCTGGAATGGGACAGACTGTAAGTTTTCGTACTCAAGAATGGTTTACCTGGGTGTCCAGTTATGACTTTCCAGTCTCCCATCCTGAGTGACGCTCGCCTTGTTGTGTTGAATGTATTATTATATAGCGGTTTTCCAGGAGCTGTTACTCTGGGATTGATATCATGAAGAATTTCTCTCCTTGGACTTTTCATATCATATCTGTATTTATTTAATAAAATTCAAAGCAGTTTTATGTAATTAGGGTAGATCATTAGAATCACGACCTTGTGGTCGGTTGGCGCTGATGTTGGAAACAAAATTTGACAACAAGTCTAGTCTTTTTATTTGTTGCAAATACTGGTCAGAGATCCCAGAAACATCGGTTTCTCCAAAAAAACAAAAATAATATCAAACAGGGAATGCCACGTACCAAAAACGCAGCCTCCCCAAAACGAGCCCCACAGCACCCAGAAGTGCACACCACCAACACACACACACACACACCACGCACACACACACGGCACACACACACAATCTGTACACACACATATACCTACCAACACACACTAGCTACAAAGCAAACACACGAGGACAAAACGAACAATTAAAGGAACACAGGGGGCACCGCCTTGGAACGGTCAGTGGCAAAAACACCACTGGGGAGCTTAAACCGGTTTAGGTGCGCACCCAACCTCACTCTTACCCCCACCATGTTCCAAAGTCACAGGACAGTGTAAATAAAAGTAATCCCTGACCTTTAAATGATTTCGTAATTAAATATCAACTCTCATATAGAGAAAAAATTGAAAAAATGCTCAATATTTGACTGCAGGGACCAAGTCGGCAGAGGCCAGTAAATTGATCCAATATAGCCCTATAGCACATCCATACCGATTATAAGTGTGATATTCGACTAAGACGTTACCATACCACTTTATCGTGTTTAATCAACGTAAAAACAAACTAATATCAAACAGGGAATACGTACCAAAAACGCAGCCTCCCCAAATCGGCCCCACAGCACCCAGAAGTGCACACCACCAACACACACACACACACACACACACACACACACACACACACACACACACACGCACACACCCCCCCCCCACACACAATCATGTACACACACACATATACACTACCAACACACACTAGGATACAAAGCAAACACACGAGGACAAAACGAACAATTAAAGGAACACAGTGGGGCACCGCCTTGGAACGGTCAGTGGCAAAAACACCACTGGGGAGCTTAAACCAGTTTATGGTGGCACCCAACTCACTCTTACCCCCACCATGTTCCAAAGTACGGAGTGTAATAAAAGTAATCCCTGCTAGGTGAATCATTAACAACACGCAATGAAACAAGGCATGGTATGTAAAACACAAAAATTCTCGTGTATAAATATTTAAAAAGTATACCTTGAGAACCAATAAACGTTTATACTCAATGCCTGCGAAGGCAGAGCACCAAGAGAAACACCCTTAAGGCCCCCACAAAACAGGCTAAGGTTAGAAATCAGGTTTCGTCCCAGGGATTAAAAGAATGCCCACCACAAAGCCCCCCCCCCCCCCCCCACACAATCAAAGAGGGAAGATAGCGTCATCTGGAGAGATGGTAAAAAAATGCGGTGTGTCGCAAAACTCTTTGAATTTATTCTTTTATAAAATACTTTTTAGGTAATGTGTTTACAAAGGACAGTTTTACAATTGCTTGTTCCTTAAATCTCTACGAAGTTTGTAAACGTTTTCACATCCCCATATAAAATCGGGTTTGAAATACTTATATAATGATCTTTACATTACTATTGAATTTCAAACGCTTCACCAGATCAGTGTTCCATTGGTCAAAATCTATCAAAATATTTGTTCCATTTAAATTCCCGCCAGCAATTACCGTAAGAAGTTTGGAACCAGTCTGATGACATGCATTCAGTTCTTTTGAAACATACCCGGCTCTCTCCTTGCCCGAATGATCTTGCCATGAATACCCCAACAGCTCGTATTCCGAGGTACTCCCCATCCAAATGGGGAATTTACATCCCTAATTATCTCCCTCTTGTCATAAATTTTGGTATGTATAATATTGTTATAATAGAGATGTAATCTAATGAAGCCCCAGTATCGCAAATTGTTAGTCCCAATTAACTGGAGTTCCGGGGATAATTAGTGTAAATTGACTAAAAGGTTATCTATATTAAATATCACTAGTTGATGTATCATTAAAAGCACTGAAATTTTTGCCTGCGTTGTCAGTTGAATGACTCAACATAAGGTCACTTCATAATTAAACGATATAAAAAAATGTTGGGAGTTCCATACGGGCATGAAAACTTTTCCTACGTGATCCGATTTTCTATGGACTGGAAACTGCATTCCCAGAAGCTTATATAAAAGTTGTTCAACAAAAAGGAAAGGGTTATTTAATTGACTCCGTCACAGTCAACATAGTTTAAAGCTGGTAACAATAACACCCAGTAATAAAGCTTTATTCGAAATTGCAGGCCAAGGTAACATTTCTAACCATGACAATTTCTTTGCACAATTACGCCAAGTTAGCTTGACATTTTACGTCAAATCCATGTGGTAAATAGTGGTATAAATGATACTCATTTCGTCAATCGCTTAAGTTCAGTTTGAGATAATCACTGAAACGTTTTTATTATCAATATATGTAAATGCTTATTGGCCTCAATTAGTAATATTTGCCTGTGCTATTTAAAGCAGTTATCGTTCATATAATATACATTATACCTGTAAAAAAACAACAAGTAATTCAAGCCCTACTCTAAATTCCTCAAATTTTAGTTTACCTTGAGTTGATAAATTTATAAATGCCCGAACGGCTAATTTGAGATGGAACGATAAGACAATCTGACGTACATCGGAGTAGATTAAGAACTACAAACTTTCGTACTTATTGTTTTATAACATATTAACGGATCGTTAAGGCATGTTTTTCTGCAATTAAATCCGATTTTTCTCTTCAATACTTAATGTTTTATAATCATTTGTCTTTGTGTAACTATTTCAGAGGAACTTCGCTAGAAAATAATTCACATGGACGCCTGACCTGTTCGTGTTCCATTGGTCGAAACCATCTAATTGTTTTCTTCAATTAGGTTATTGCGCTGACTCAAAGACTTCAACAAGAATTGGTAACCAGTCTTGATGACACACATCTGTTTACTTTGATACGGGCCAGGCTCTGACCTTGCCAAGTAATCGTGCCATGACAAAAATCTAATTGAACGTATCCTGCCCGCGAATAAACATTACTGAATTTCTCCCCACGATTGCCCAGTTGCAAGCTTTCAATTTGCCCCCATGCCTGACATTAGATAACGATAATATATCAAACTATATCGATACCTTTTGTCACGCATTTTCGAACTTGAACTTTTTTGCTGCGTTGATCATTCGTACCATTTCTAAAAGTCAATTCCTGTGCTTAACCGCAATAAATATGCATTGGCCATTTCGCATTAACGGTGCACCGTATATAAACTTCTGTTGTACAATGACATCATTTATCATGGAACTTGATGACGTCATAAAATGCCAGCCATTTTGTATTTTAAAAAATGCAACACTTATTCCGTTGACACTGCAGGTTTGAACAATTTAAAGAACTGGTAATAACACCCAGATGCTATATTTATACATTGCGAAGCCAAGGACTCATAGTTTAAAACATATGTACGGTATTTAATTGCACATACCCCCATGAAAGCATAAAATTTAATGTAATCCATCGTTACCCATTGAATGATTCTCATTTTGTTCCGTAACCCAGTGAGACGATAATCACTGAAACTTTTTACTTATACACTGAATAATGTTATTTCAATTTACGTAATATTTGCAACGTCATTCAAGGCAGTTATCGCAGTAAAGATAATTATGCCTAAAAAAAACAACAATAATGCCTCTCCTGGTACTCTGTTGCTTGTTTATCTCAAAGTAAAAGGCCTGCAGTCTTTTGTGTTTGAAAAAACGACACTTCAGCTTTGTACGTTCAAGTACAAAGAGCTCCTATTTATACACATAGGGATCCTGAAACTTAACTGGATGCGGAGCTTGTTTGTGACGCAATTAAAAGCACCATCTTTTCCAAACCAACCCTTTATATCATTTGTCTTTGTGCCTTTTCATAAGAAGCCGAAAAAATTTTAGGTGGACTTGAACCGTTTTTTGATCCCTGACATGTCTTACCTTCTTCAAATTACTGAATTATTGTGCTGACCCAAAGATCTTCCAAAGAAAATGGTAATCGTGATGAAACAAAACTGTTTACATTGTACTTAACTCTCGATTTTAACCCTCTTTGTAAAGATTTGTATTATTGCTTCGTTTTCTTTTCTTTAGACAAAATAAAAGAAATGTATCAATATGCTGACGTTATCAAGAAATTGGTATTTTTTCAATGTCAAGATGTCTAGTATTCTATTATTTGTCCATTAATTAGATAATAGGAATGATTTTTACTTTCTCTGTCGGAGAAAAGTGTATTCTAATGTAGTGATTCACACCAGGCTTAATTTTGTACCTGTCCTTCTCGCTAGAAATATTTATTTAACAGGTGATGCCCTAAAACTTAAAAAGGGTTGAATGTTAGACCCTAGATTTCTCCGGGGACAATCTTAGTTGCGCATGTTCCCTGTTCTATTATTATCAAAACAACAAAAAAACAAAAATAATATCAAACAGGAAATACCACGTACCAGCGCCCCCAAAAGGGGCCCCACAGCACCAAGAAGCGCACACACACACCCACCCCCCCCCACCCCCCCCCCCACCCACCCCCCCCCCCCCCCCCCCCCCCCCACAAAAAACACCCCCCCCCCCCCCCCCCCCCCCCCCCCCCCCCCCCCCCCCCCCCCCCCCCCGACATCACAATCATACAAAGCAACACACGAGGACAAAACGAACAATTAAAGGAACACGGGGCCCGCCTTGGAACGGTCAGTGGCAAAAACACCACTGGGGAGCTTAAACCGGTTTATGGTGCGCACCCAACCCCCCCCTCACTCTTTACCCCCCACCCATGTTCCAAAGTCACAAAACCAATAAATCCACATCTCGAATTGAGGCCTGGGCTTATTTTTAGGGAATTGATTATCTTTCCTTCTACAAACTATATACTAAGGTGAAATATATAGGGCCTCTCTTTTTAAGTCACTTGATAAACTATATAAATGCTGATGCTGGCCTAGTGTGGGTTATCTTTGGGCTTATATTAGACTTTGGCACTATCCCAATGATCACTTTACGGAAAGATCTAAAATAACAAAATTATATGATTGTACATATATGACTAGATAAACAGAGACTTGTAACTGATGTTGTTGTTGTTAATACAAGATTCGTATACTTATTGACGGAGGTGTGAGAGTTTGTACACACAATTTGTTTATAATGATATGTTCTCAGTTTCTGTGGTCGGTATTTAGTATGTACAAACAGATAGTACCTGTTGTGAAAAGAAGAAGTGTATTGTCCCACAATCCCCGCTGTTGCATGGCAGTTACCACATCTCCAACACCTTCATCCATACATGTTACCATACCTTTGAAATGAAATAAAATAAATCTTCAGACATTTCACTGATGCGTAATTAGTTTCGGCGTTTTGAGACCTTCAATGATATTTTAGGCGATAAGAAAAAAAAACTGATTTACACCTGCAATACGTATTCATTCAATAATTATTTTTCTTACATAACTCACGATTTCGTCTCTAGGCCTATACAGTTTACAAAAAGTAGACGAATTGTGTTTTAAAATGCCATAAACCCGCGAAACGATATGACGTCAAAATGACGTCTTATTGTACAGCATCACTTTCTTAAATATCCGCGAAGAAAATAAAGCGTTTGCATTGATTCGTTTTGTTTAATGTCCTGTCATGTTAGAATCGAAATAACACCACTTTTCGCGCTGTTATTGTCTATAAACATCTCTCTGACCTTCTTGGTTAATATCTCCGCATCAGAACTCAAATTCATTGTTTATATATGAAAGAATATCCGTTCCAGCATTGTTCATCGTCTAATGACTTAGAGTTCGTGAGTTATGTTAGAATAGACGATGAAGACCGCCAAAAATGGTTATTATCATTTCATACATAATTTTCAGAAAAGACATATTATATGATACCTGTATATATTCTTCGTTTTTCATTTACAAAGCCGTTGTTTATATTAGCGTATAAATCAGGAACCTGTAGGGGCGTATGTACTGCTTGGTATGACAGGTAGATGAACAGGGGCTGGAAAACAAGAGATATTTTCAAGTATGTATGATACATGCTAGTGTGAAAGTCTGCCTTTGTGACGCATCGATTATGTCTCTTCCCATTTATAATGCTAGCTGCTTTACATTTTACCCTTTTAACCAAACCTAGTTTTTTCATATCCTTTTAATATTTCTGTTATAGTTCAGTATTGTAATATCTTTGTGGCTGGTGCGCCAAATGTCTACATCCTCGCGAGGAGATTGACATCAAAAATGGATGGATGGATGGCTGGATGGATGGATGAATGCGGAGGCTGTAGCTGGATGGATGGCTGGATGGCTGGATTGATAAGATAGAATTGAAATAAATTGAAAAGTGATGTTAGCCCATTGTTCCTCATACCTTCCTACAGAAGGTGATTTTCATTCATTTCATAATATTTGATCAAAGAACTATTCACTTCCTCACTTTCATGTACCATTTTCCAACCCCGTATTAAATATAGCGGACCACTTATAACAGATTATTAAACAGATATAAGTCAGATTTTGTTGGTTGCAAATGTATCTGTTGGACTGTCACGTGGTACAAATGCTTGCCCCTATTGAATATAGTTGATGAATACTACGCTTATAATTGCAACGATTGAATAAATAGATAAATTAGTGACTACAAATGAATAAAAGAATGACTGACTGGTATATTGACTGAGTGACCAACCGACCGGCCAAATGAATGAATATTTCAGCAAACAAATACATTATCTAAAATAATGATATCATAAGCTAGAACTAATGCACAAAGGTTATCACTATGCTTCCCCAGTACATATTACCTTATCTGAATTGTGGTCATAGATTATGTCCTTCACCTTATTTGTAAATAAGGTTGTAGAATATATGCTGTCATACTTGGTAATGTCCGCTGGTTGGTCATTTTCCATAAGATCGTATCCGTTCATACCGTTATGTTCAACAGAATGATTAAAATAGTCCCCATGGCCATTCAGAATTCCTAAAAATGGGAGAGTTTATCCAAGAATAGAATAGGATAGTTTTAGGCATTTTCCAAATTGTATCACTAGAAATGTGATTAGTTTTCATTTCTTGCGTATGTTCGATGAAAGTGAGTCATTTGCAAACTTTAATACATAGCTTTGCTACTCAACGTCACTACTATTGAAATTTACAATTAGCTTATAGTTAGTTTTAATTTAAAGTTACATTTTGCAGCAATACGATTGCAATCCCGGGACAAGAAAGATCTTAATTTTGCAATTTAAAAGTAAAGATGCTACAAACGTACCAAAGAAGCTGTCGAAACCTCTATGTGTTGGCAAGTAATCAGCCTTGTAGAAACCGACGTGCCACTTTCCCACCATATGTGTACTGTATCCAGCTTCCCTGAGTTTATCAGCTATTGTAGGATTATCGAGGGCCAGGCCGTATGGAGTTGTGGGCCACAGTAACCATTGAAGGCCAGTGTGAATCTATAATCGTACTGTATTTTGTTTATTTTGACTTTTAAGCGTTTTTCCCATTAGCACTATAAATGCTCATACGGGCATATAGAATAATCAATTTACGGATAGAAAAATGATAGAACTGTGTTCTAGTAAGTCCAAAACATTGTAAATTAATATTTTTGTCGCTTCTTCCCGAAAGATTTCCAGCTATTTCATGGACCAATGATCCGTAAATAGAATGGGAAAGCCGGTACTAAACACTTGGTATACCTCGTCATTGTACCCACAGCTAAAATGGTTCGAAATGTTAAGGGTACGCAATAACTGCTCTGGTGACGAAATTCTACCAGTAAATGGTATCATTAGAACCATTATTAACGGATCATTGATTGATAAGAATAAAGTACAACCATGCATTCATAGGAAAAGTCTTGCATTTTTTAAAACAAAATGGCGGGTGGCAAGTTCAATAAACTACAGTTTATGTAACGTTGTTTCGTGACGTAACGGAGTGACATTGGGATGTTATAAGGGCATTTGAAGGTCTGCTTACGTTCATTCGTTACATCAATTTATAATTAACCGAATCCTTCATAATTTAAGAAAGGGAGGTAATAAAATATTTTGCTTTTTACGTGGTAAAAGGGGATATATTACCCTCGTCGACATAATAACATCCTCGCCTAACGTCTCGGATGTTATAAATCTAGGCGGGTAATATATCCCATATACTACGTAAAAAACCAAATAACATTTGTCTGTATTGATGTTTTATTTCTATTTAATATTTTTAGAATAATCTATGGCGGAGCAGGGCCTTTGAGTGTTAATCGCCCCGGTAATGAAATAATTGCCAGAGGGCTTAAGCTCAGCCATTTAGTTTTTTGTATGATACGTATGTTTCCCATTTTTCACTTTTTCCACTAGCATAAAATTGACTTGCCCCAATCAAGGCTTTAAAGTGGGTTATTAATAACGGCCATGCTCATTCAACTTAAATGCATGTATACCATCTTGTAATCTGTGTTCTTGGCTATATATTGATATATATTTTATGTCTGTTTGTTTTCAACTGTTGTAAGTCCATCTGACTTGGCACTACATTAAGTTGAAACATATACCTTGGACGACGGAATTCAAATATAAACAGTATATCATTCTTATTCAGCAATATCTTTTTACGTCAGTTTTTGTTTTCATCATTGTAGATTTATAGCTTAGTTTCTGTAAAGTTGCGAGCTTCTTTATCGGTAACATGGCGATTTACAACGCGCTTTCTTACTATTTCGACATCTAAACCAATTATTATGTTAGCTAGAGACTCTAATGTACTTTGGAGTTACATTCAACGTCAGCCATATTTTTTTCGTAAATGACGTCACGTTTGCACGTGCACGTTTCCTAGGGCAGTTATGCGATACTAAGAAAGGGGCCAAAAGCTGATAATACTTTCGGAGGACGAATAAAACATTTTTTCTCTACACAAAAGTGTTACTTTACATAGTAACATATGTATTATAGATTATAAAATTTGACAATTCACCTATTTTTAAGTTCTTTTTGTCCATTTTGTTTTTGTAATTAGAGAAATTACCAGGACTTAATTATTTTTTTACATGTTTTCAAGTATATTACTTCACTATGATATAGCATAGCCATTATGAAGGGTGATATAGCATAAATGTTCTCTTCATGATAATTTGACACAATTTGTCCAATATGGAGTCTTACCTCGCCCACCAAGTCAGCTTCATGTCCTTTTGTTCACCTATTTTTGGAGACGCTTTCTATGCAAAATTGTAAATGGTCCATTTATGGCCAAAAAGGGCGTATAAATTCTTTAACTAGATATTTGGCTTTAACTGTGTAAATTGTAGTGTTAGAAAAATTACAGGGATTTGATTTTCTGGTCCTTAACTTGTTTTGAGAAAAATACTACTGGAGGAGTACTTATACCTGGTACCTGCCGGTGAGTAGCTGACCACGTGTTGGTGTACATATCGGTTGAACATAATAATTCTCAAGTCTTACACCAGCCAGTGCCAACTGATCAATATTTGGTGTTCTGACTCGAGATCCATGGTAACCGACGTCGTTAAATCCCAGGTCGTCGGCGACAATTATCAGTATATGCGGTCGTGATCTGTTATTTTCACGATTTTCTTGCACGCTCTCATAGCTGTTTCTTGTCAACTGCATTATAGGTGGTACGAATGTTAAAGATACCGTAGGCGTTCCATGGTAGAGGACAACCACTCCAAGCAGGAACAGCTCCACGATTATGGCTAACATAAACAAATGTAAGCTTTTCTCTGCCCTTTGAAAATAAGAAAATTAACGGTTTTATACTAAAGACACGTATCTTTAATAATAAAATCGCTAAATGCTAATTACTAGATCTTGTATATTTAAAGAATACGACTTTTTGAGTACATTGTATTACATGACTTGTTTATTGTTTTAGAGTTTTAATGCGAATTACGATTAATGCCACAGTCACAAGAAACCCATGTGTTTCGAATGCAAGCTTCAAAACATAGTAATTTCTCGAAAGAGAAGGCTATTGTTCCTTCGTCTTTAAAAAGTCTCTTTTTTTCCTCGTAACTCTTTATATATCTATTCTTATTTACATTCCATCAAGGCATGTCCCCAGTCAATTGTTTCATGTTTCGTTATATAAGGAAGTAACAGTCCGAACAAAGTTTCATGTGTCCATTTTTTACCTCTAATCTCTCAGTGTGACGTTACAGCTACACAAGTAAATACATATTTCTAGTATTTAGTAGATAAGTTATTTAACATTTAAAAGTTTAAGTAAGTGCATTAGAAATTGCACTTTTTTATGCCTTCAGAACATTTCGGCCAGATGTTCATGACTCTTTTCCACATCACTTAAAACTACACCAATCGTATTGATCATTCGCGACATTTCATTCAACGGAGTACATTCACGCCTGATTAAAACTGTTCGATGCTGTTTTATACATTATTTGAATGAGAGAACTCAAGTACAAAAATGCTAAATTAATTTTTCTGAAAGAGAACACATTGTCCTACTCGAATGACATGTACAGCTGTTGTTGTACATGTATATGCATTTCACAGTCTGAAGGAACCGCGTCATGGGCTGAAGACACCGTTAATGTAAACAAGTATTTTGTAGATCAGTAAACAGACTGTATATTATACGAATAAATATATTTAAACTAATGTGTTTTACCTACTATCTTTTGGTTTTATTAATTTTCACTTGGATACAGATCTCTTTTGGTATAGACTGACATAAAACGTCATGTCTTCATGAATAGCAATAAGAAAAACTAGACATTTGGATGTCGTACTATATTATAGGTTATTCTAACATGACTCACGACTTTGTCTCTATATACAAAGAGTAGAAAAATTATGTTATATTAAACCATAAACAACGCGGGAACCGATATGCTGTAAACATGACGTCATATTGTGCCGCATGACGTTAATTGAGCGTTCGCGTAGAAAATACAGCTTTGCATTTATTCACCTTTAGTTTATACTAATTTATTTATTCTCGATTTCGAAACAAGTTCTTACAACTTATATTAATCGCTCTCGAGACTCATTCCAGATGGAATCAACCTCGAAGAGAGAGAGAGGTAATGTGGTTTAATTGTGTCTGCCTAAGGACCTTCCGGCTGGTGATGGTAGGGATCGAACCCGGGACCACTCGATCCTGAGGCGAACGCGCTACCATTGCGCCACGGCGGCTCCACGGCTTCACCTTTTGTAATATCTGGTCATGTTAGAATCGAAATAACATCCTTTTCAGCGTTGTTATCGTCTAATAAACAATAATTTGTCGTACTGATACGCAGTTATAAACCACTCAGGCCTTCGGCCTTCGTGCCTAATTACTGCGTATCAGTAGTCGTTTAAGGTTTAATATAACATAATTTTTCTACACTTTGTATGTAGATACAAAATCGTGAGTCATGTTAGAATAAACGACAACACCGCTGGAACGGATGTTATTTCATAATTGAACTTGTATGGTGAAACATTACTTGGAACGAGTTGATTTGGCGGGAACAACGAGCTTGCGAGTTGTTCCCGCCAAATCAACGAGTTCCAAGTAATATTTCGCCATACAAATTAAATAACCTTTTTATTATATACTTTCATATTGAATATGAACAAAATGACATTCTGTTAGCAAAAAACTTTAAATGAATCTTGAAATTTCTCAGACAAGGTACTATTTTACCATGTTCATTTTCTTTATTGCGCATTAATAGACTCGATTCAATATTGTTGTTTATACGTGACGTCATTTATTAGGAGAAACGTTTACGTCAATTTTACGGTAAGAAATTTCAGTTGCCGTCCGCCATCTTGTTTTGAAAAACGCAAGAATTTTCCTACGGATGCAGGTTTGTACTTTGAAATGTGAATAAATCAACTTGATGTACGTTCCTAAAAATGTTTTCTCTCTCTTATGACTACATGCAAAACATCATTCCTTTTTTTCATCAATACTTTATACGTACCAGTAACTTTCGTAACCAGAACTGGTATTGCGTGCTTTAAAAAAATCGAACCTTTTTAAAAATGAAACTCTTTCACGTCTACTTAAGTTTCTTTTTTATTTTAAGACCGTAGTGTATTTAATTGTAAAAAAACTGTCAAACTTCGACATATAAATCTCATTAAAACGATGTTTGCAAACAAATAAAATAGTCCGTACAGCTGATCGCTAGGACCACCCTCCCTTGCCAACGTTCAGTATCATTCCGTGCCAACGTGAAGTACCGTAGAATACTGAACGAACTCTCTAAGGCAAAGTGAACGGGGTAATATGAAAGTATATAATAAATAGGACTTTTGCATTTTCCTCACAATGCATATAATCACACAACAGTTCTGACTGAAGTTAATTTAAAGTAAGGTATGTTTTAAGCACTTTAGGGAAAATAGCACATTTGATAGAATTCATATTACTTAAAACAGGAATGATATTTTTGTTGTTGTCAATTACAAATTTATGACATATATTTCATTTTTTTGAAATTCATACAATGTTTTTTTATTATATCGTATACCTATACTGATTGGCCGATAGCGATCACGTGCCGGGTCCTCAAACGAATGTGTAGACCTCGAATAACGTGTAGACCTTGAAAATAACGTGTAGACCTGCGCGGATTTCAAGACGTCATTTGTCTTATATTTTCGCATATTTTCACGGCTTATCAGGTATACGATATGATAAGTTTAGTCTAATGTTTCGGAAGAAGTCCGAGGTCAATATCATTTTTGTCACGGGTACGCAAAACTATAAAGTCGTCCGAGGTCAAAATCATTTTTTCACAGGTCCACAACTGTATATTGACCTCAATATTAGTCTATAAATTATTATATCGTATACATGTCATAAATATTTAATCGTGAATGGCCGAAGGCGCTCACGACCCGGGTCCGCAAAAGTATGTGTGGACCTGGAAAATGATGTGTAGACCTGCACGGATTTCAAGACGTCATTTCTGTTATATTTTCACATAAGTTTTACTCCTTTTTATTAGGTATACGATATAATAATTTTAGACTAATGTTGAGGTCAATATATAGTTTTGCGGACCTGTGAAAAATGATATTGACCATAATGACTTAGTCCTCGGTCAATATCACTTTTAACAGGTCCGCAAAACTATATATAGACCTCAACATTAGTCTATAATTGTATAGTTGAATAACCATTGTTGTAAGAAAAGTACTAAGAATTTTGAAGTGCATAATTAATGTAATATGAAACCAGTACTTATAGATGTTTTGTTTTCTTAAGTGTCATGCATGCATTTGATTAAGTTTTTCTTTTTCTTTTATATTTTACATTCGTTACTGTTTGAAATATTTTATTGTATTAACGTTTATAAATAGCCAAATAAATTGTTATTTATAGATAACTTCGACAATACTCACATTCTCATTCTAATTCCCAACTGAAACAGAGAGATACTAATACTGTTTTTTACAATGTCTATATTTAATAATTAATCACAAAGCAAAACATTTATTATTTCATGCAAGCAAGAGTTTGCACAAGCATCACACGTGCATACATTCTCCTAGTTACTCCGATGAATTATACAATACAATATTAACAGGACTTTTAATGGAGTATATGTAACATCTGTTTCATTCTACTGATCAACAAAGGACAACCTTTTTGTCTTCACCCACACCTCTTGTTATGTTTGTCTCGGGCTTGATATATTTGCAAATATTATTCGGATTCCAGTCATTTTTTCACCACGCTTCTGTTACTGTATTGACTATTAAACCGCAGTCAACTGAATTTTGTTTTAAAGGGCCATCTAGCCGATTATATTCTCGAAACATAAGATTATGTGTTCAATGGACGTAAAATGATAAATAAATACAATTTCAAAGCAGAACCTATGGCGAAAAATGCCTCATTTAACCACAATTAATCAATACTATTAGTTTCTTCCACCCCCCCCCCCCCCCCCCCCCCCCCCCCCCCCCCCCCCCCCCCCCCCCCCCCCCCGAAACAGTTTCGCCCCCCCGAGACGTTTTCCCATGCACCCAATGTCTCATGACGTAGAAACTTTTCTTGCATACCATCTTGCCTTAAAAATAGATTTTTTAATGAAAACTTATCGAAATGATGCATTTTAGTATAAAAACAAACGTTTTCAGATGCTGTGTTCGGGAAAGTACGTCAGATTGTTTAATTAGTCAAAGTAAATCCCAACATTACTGGGGATGTAGGGATTTTCCAGCACTGGTGAAAACTGCGGATACCCCGATCCGGTATGCAAGAAAGATGCCTTCTGTAATGAATCGCATCTACCAGTTAATTGTACAACAACTCTACATAGATTATTGAATGGTTTACGGTACTGCAGCATATTTTAAACAGCTGATTGTATCGATAATGGCTGGAATGCATAAGTTATCAGACTTCCAAAGATTCTATTATTTATGTTTAGAGGTTATTTAGTTTGGCATCAGTTATAGGGTATGTCTCTTTTAAGCTGCTCGCCAACAGTTCGTGGTGAAAAATATCAATTTCTCCAAAATAATATATTAAAACATAAATGTAAAAGCAAATGCTAGAATCAACGATAAAAGTGAAAATCAACAGCAATTTGAGAAAATCTATTAAAAGTGTTGACTGGTTTGGTTCGACGGCACCGCTACTTATTATTGTTATACTGAGATTTCAAAGGCGTTGTTTTCAACGCTTTATAATTTGGTAGCGTATAAGCTCAAAATTACAGAAGCTCTTTACAGGAATTTATAGCGGAACCTTTTATTTAATGAGTTGTTCTAAAATATGTTAATTTCAGACATTTCGAAGAGGATTAGCAGCTTAAAGTTAAAGTGGTTAGAAAATGTACAGCATCATATATTCGGTACAAACATTGAGCACAACGGAAAAAACAACCTGACAAGTTTCAGACAAATTGTGTTTTGCATACTTTAGTTATAGCCCTTACTACATTCTCCAATATATATTCCATACAGAAAATATAATTAATTTTTCTCCTGAAATTATAGTCAGAAATAAACCTTATGCATATGACTCAAATAATCATTCGAACTTCTACCAAAATGAGGTTAACCTATTTTCGATTTATAATATACAGAGGCATACACCGTACACGTATCTATGAATTAGTTTGAAGTACTTTGTAATCAAATTAAATGTGGCCCTGTAAGTTTCAGTCAGAATACTT
Organism: Saxidomus purpurata; assembly: GCA_022818135.1. Classification (NCBI taxonomy): domain Eukaryota; kingdom Metazoa; phylum Mollusca; class Bivalvia; order Venerida; family Veneridae; genus Saxidomus; species Saxidomus purpurata. The sequence continues at coordinate 3,372,735 of JAFMSR010000007.1, forward strand.
TCGGCACACACGGACGTTTCATTAATACATTTGTACTCTTTTAAACTTTTTCTTTTTCGTTGAATTTTATGGTCTAAACTAATTTATGTGACATACAATAATTTCTACTGACTTTTACCAAATGTTTTTATAAAATCACGGGTCACCGTCTGCAAGTCTGTTCGCCTGTTGATAGACATGGTGACCCCTGCGCGTAACCTCTAGGTGGACCAATGAAAAACCTACTTTTGTGTCCTACTTTGCTTGAGTTAACGACGTTTCCGGTGCAACAAAAGTACATGAAGTATGGCGTCATGTGTATGTTTACAAAAACGTACGCGTGTCTGTCAAGTATCAAAATATTGCAGGTATCCGAATGCACAGACATTTGCATAACAAGCCGTATTATTCTCGCCTCTGATAAGAAGATAGTAACCTTTCAACCGCCAATAAAATAACAAGTAGAGAGTATCACCCCGGGTATTCGACTACTTCGAACGCAGATGGGTACTACTGACGACAGATGTATATACATGTACGTCATGACAGGCACGCTGGAATAACCCCGATAGTTTTATTATTTCTCTTTTTAGGTCCGACCTTTTGCTTGATATAGGTAGTAATATGTTTAAACTAAGCATGTGTGAAGTTTTATGATAAACTGACGCCTTTTAAATAAAGAATTTCCCTAAAATGTTGAAAAAACAACGGTAATGTTGCCAAATATGACATTTATTTGCTTATAATAACAATATATATCAATGACCTTAGACACGTATACAGACAAATGTATAAAGTATCAATACAAACAGCCCTAGACTTTGGAATTAGTGGTATCGTTTTGATATAAGCAAATTTATAGAGGTGGGTGAAGATAAACGTGACGACCGAAGGAGATACGTACGAACGCAGATTGTTATAAAATGAGGATACGTATAACGGCAGATGTGTAACAAGTAGAAAGCATGAATAGGTGTTTTCCAATCAGGATAAAAATTGGTTTTAAACTAATAACATTCAGTATGGCAATGGTTTAGTCTATGTAGAAGGATCTAGCATGTATATACTGATAATAATTATGTATCCCACCTCCGTGAGAGACATATTTATTAGTGATACATGTCTGTCACTTTTTTTGTCATTAAGTGTCCACGCAGCTCCTCTGTCACCACGTGGCGGATTTACACCAAACTTCACATAAGCGTAGTTGTACATATTATCGGCATGTTCCGGTTCAATGATTTTCAGTGGAATAACCGCCCTTGATACATGTAATTTTATGATGTTGTGGCTAATTCTCCTATAACATCCGGCAGATTTCCACTTAACCTAGGATAATTGACCTTACGCCAGGAGAGATGTAGCCACGCCCACCGAAATCAAGGGGCACTACTCCTGCGAAGTCCGAGCTCAAACAGATCTCTATTGAACTAAGTCTGAAATCATTAGTTTTATTTCTTTATTCGATAATATTTAACTGTACTATGATCCTTTTGATGATTTCAAAAAGTAAATCTATAAAAGTGTGAATTTAGTTTTAAAGGGGCGTGGGCGGGGGGGGGGGGGGTACAAAATTTTCGAAACGCGTGCGGATTAAAGCTAGTTATTTGCATATGCGTTATTTTAATAAGCATCATTGAATCCGTTATCAAATATTTACGGTAGCATTATTATGTCCGCTGCGCATTAATTATTAAATACTCTTAAATGATGCGTTGACAGTATACTGTTAATTGAAAATCTCTTAAAGATAAGATATCAATAAGCATTTGTATAAACATGTGTCATCAATAAAAGTAACTGTGTGACCATGGTTTCTAACTTTATATTTCGTGGAAGACTTAATTTTTGCAAGCGGTTCTGTGAGCTGGGTCATGCTATGGGGTCTTATGTTTTAGGCAATGTGACACTTCTATAAGTAAAACAAAACCGATAATATGCAGAACATTTCTAAGCATATATATTTATATCATTTTGATACGACTTCTGACAGATGTTTTTAAACAATTGTATGTCCAGCTAGAAAAATCATTTATTTATCTAAATTGTTTTTTAAATCAAATGAAACAGATTCATCGGACTGACTGACAGACAAATTGGAGTCATTTACCCTCGCTACCAGCCGTAGTCATATGACCCAGCGTGGCTTATACTATTATTGTGCACTTATAGTTTATAATGTGCAAGTCCACTAACAATTTTCTAATATATATTCGCACACACACAAACATGATGACACGTTTTGATAAGACACACTTTACAAAACATTTTATTAAATCACTCTAAAATGTATGAAGAGTCACAACACTACGGACCTAAAATAAAATTGGTCCGTGACAAAACTCTTAAAATTTAGAGACTAAACCCGGTAACAAAATATATGACTGTCACGATAAAAAAGATCTATTTCTAAGAAGTACTCTTCCTTGCATAGAAAATACCTGAAATTGCATGTCCGTCAACGGATTAATTGTAATGTTTGTCGGACAAAATGGCGGCTAGTAACCATATTCGCCATGTGTTGTAGCAGCTAGCTGTTTGATTGGTCTGATAAGAGATTATTATCTGTCAATCAAGAAACCTGGCGTAAGGTCAATTGAGCAGTGCCAAGCTTAGTTATGCACATCCGGTTCAGTGATTTTCGGGGATTTACATTGTATGGCCATTGATTCTTCAAATTTAATAATGTTTTTGCTACTTCTCCTCTACCTTTGGCCAGATTTTCACCAAACCTATTAGAACACAATTGTCGTCGGCATGTTCCGGTTCATTGATTTCCATGGAAGTTGCAACCCTGATGTGTCATATTTCATAATGTCCGTACCAATCTTCCTAAACGCTGGAGCTGAATTTTACCAAACGTCACATGAGTGATCATTGTCAAGCGTAGTTGTACATTTCGTCAGCATGTTACAGTTCAATGAATTTTGCGGAACTATGTCTTTTGATGTCTCATATTCTATTATGCTTGTGCTACTAATCCTGTATCACTGGTCAGAAAACTACAAAACTACACAGAAGTGATTGGTGCGAAGCCTGAACTTGTGTATATCATCGGATTGTTACAGTTTAGTGGTATGCATTTTCAATTCTACTGAATGTTGCTGAATAATAGGAGACATGCTTTTTTTCGTGAAAGATAATCTCTAGTTTAGAAAATTAACTGATAATGGGGTATCTAAGTCTACTGTAACGAAGTCTCTAAAATATCGATGTCAAGCTTCCCATACACTAGTAACTAGTCAATGACTAAGAGACAATGTTACTACAAATAATCCACGGGAACAAACATGTTCATTTAACGCCAATGTGAAATATTATATACATTTGTAATTACATTTTTAGCCCGACTGTTCGAAGAATGAGGAGGGTTGTTGTACTCGCCCCAGCTTTTGCATTGATCAAAGTCGTGTTATTAATATTAATAACTTCAAAACCGACAAACGTATCCACTTAACACTTGCCATACTTGTTTCTCATGGTAATACATACAAATGCAGTAAGTCACATATATTTTTGCGGAGTAATGCCTCAATTTGTATTATGATTTTGTAACAAAAAGTTAAAAGTCCGGTACCTCATTAATAAAAGATAATTTTACAAAAATCATTATGATACTGAAGTTTTCTATTTAGCCTTGACTTATAATTTACTTTTAATACATAGTTTTTCAGTTTAAGACAAAAACTAAAGTTATCAACAGTATTCCCATTATAAGTCTTATGTTTCTGCAGTTTGTATGGCGTTTTACGTATCCACCGTCTGCGTTCATACGTACCCTATAATATTTTCATAAAAAAGAACCCCATGCTTGTTTAAGTGTCAGTTGCAGCTGCTGTATCAGTCATAGCGAAACGAAAATATGTTTTTCTGCTACAGAAAATGTGTAGCTTTACGATTTATGCAGTTTTGGACTCTTTCGATTATTAGATTTCTTAAAATTCTGTTAAAAATCCGAAAAATTGCAATTTCTGGTCTGATTTCCACAATTGTAACAACACGTCGATCATTTTTCAGCTAAACAATTGAGCATTGCCTAGTACAAATATATTGAATCTCATATTGAACGAAAACATTGTGAAAATGAATAAAAAAGAGAAGATATTAGGTATTTTCCAGCTTACATGTCAGGACGTTCATGTATATACATCTGTCGTCAGTAGTACCCATCTGCGTTCGAAGTAGTCGAATACCCGGGGTGAGTATAGTGTTTTTGGATTAAAAGATTTACTTTGTAAGGCACCTTTTAATTTGATAATATCGCATGAAAAAGGTCAGTCTTTCATGAATGTTTTTATAGTTTTAGTACGTATAAATAATTCATATCCATTAACATAATATGTTGTTACCTTCAAAACTAATATTAATTCACGTTCAATATTTCGAGTAACAAACAAGGAGTGAGCTTGATGCAGATTTAATGACAATTGGGGAGTAAATATGCAAGCGGCCGGTAAGTTTAGTCGGGAGAGCATTCGCCTTGCAAGCAAAGAGTCCCAGGTTCGAGTATCGGCTAGGACACACATTTTCCTCACCCTTTGACAGTTGATAAAACTTAACAGGAATTTTTATTATGAAATCTAGCTATATATTTTCAGTTACTCAAAATCGCGACGACCATCTTTTTTAAAGATAGTTCTTGTTTGAAACTAATTGTAGGATTTATTCGAGTACAAAAGAAAACTCCTTTTTGCCTTCGCCATTCGAATAATGGTACAAGGGCAGAAAGTGTTGCCCCTTAAGTCCGTGCGTGCGTACGTCTGTTTGAATATTTTGTTTTCAATTAATTACTTTGAAAGTTTTCATGCACCAATTGTTACAGGAATTATGACCTGTTTTTGAATTAAACTTTCAGTCAGATGGTAACCATTGAAAGGTTGCATGGATTTGATTTAAGCTTTAGGTGTAAGTTTATGATAATAAAATACAGGTCAATTTCAATTTTAGTTACAATGCACCACTAGTTACAGGAATCAAGGCCCCTTTTTGACAATTTCAGCCAAATACTGGTTTCCATGCAAAACATTTGAAAGATCGGATGGACTTGGTTCAGATCTTCAGAGTAGGTTTATGATCATAAAATACAGGTAGATCAAGTTCGATTTTGATATTAATCTGTTCATCGTTACAGAAGTTACGGCCCATTTTCGACTGGACATTAAGTAAAATTGTGGTTTTGGATCAAAAACTTTTTAATGGTTGCATTGATTTAATTCTGATTTAATATGTAAGTTTAGGGCAAAAAAGGGCGGCCAACAGCTTAAATCTTAACTTTGAATATGTGGTTTCCGAGCATTATCTCATGAAAGGTTGGATGGATTTCAATCATATTTGCCACGCATGTAGTACACATACATGTGTTAACAAAATACGGATCAAATTCAATTAGTTTACAGTTTACTAATATTTGGATAAGTTATAGTCCATTTCCAACTAAAATTTTGCTTTAATTGTGGTATTCTTGTTGCACACCTGTTTCATGTTGCAAGTCCATGCTGTACACGATCTGTCATTCTGAGTTAATGGGCATTTATTCATATCAACATCATGACATATCATATTATCATTTTCCTCTCTTTCGAGACATTGAACAAAGTTTTAATAAAAACTAAAGACAAATTATATGCACACGGCAGGGATACATTTTGTACCAATATGAACCTTTGCAACCATAATCAAAACATATTTTGCTAAAGATAAATTGTTGTGATTAACACAATCTTATAACAAGCAAACGCTTCGTGCTGTAAACACATCGCGGGGACACCCGTGTCCTAGTGACACACATTTCTAGTCTTTAAAAGAGTGACTTTCTTCCACAACGAAGACTACATGGGCTTTGACTGATTTTGTTATACATGTACAAACAGTTGACCTGTTTGATCTCTTTGTAAATATTTTCAGTCTAAAGTGTATGCCACTTCAGGCCTTGCATCGGCGGCATAGAAACTTTATACCTAGCTTTGAGTGAAATACACTGCAAACAGATTGACCCGAAACCACTTGACGAGACATAAGTGTTTTCTACATACATCTTCTTTTAGGAGGGCGGTATTTGAAGATGGTGACCCCTGTAATATCAGGCGTTTTTAGGGGACAGTACTAGAGCCAATTTTATTTCTGTTTTTATACATGACCTAATAACTACTGTTGATTCGACTATACGTAACTTTGCTTATGACTTTGTTGTTTATAGACCAGTTAGGTCTGAGGCATTTGAGAGAAATGTATGATGGGAACATATTTGGAAGATGTCTTTCAATATTGGAAATTGTAATACTTTGCCATTAAAAAAGGTCCACACGGCAACAAAGATTCATCATCAACCCATATCTGTTTTCATTTAAGTAATGTATTTTGGAGTATGGGCGTCATCAAATTTATAATGATCCTCACATGTAAACAAAGTGTTAGAGACCATGTTATTACAAGCGTAATATAAACGCATCTAAAACAGGACTAAAAAGCTATCTAAAACAGGACTAAAAAGCTATCTAAAACACAATGGTAAGACCTACAATAGAGAACGGTTCAAGCGTCCCTTAACCGTATCTCACACCTTACAACAGACAATCGACCTTACCAAGACTTAGCTAGCTTTTCAGATACAAACAACCACCGTAAATGTTTACAAACTGTCATTCGTTCTCAGGATGGTTGTCCAGTGGAACACATCTTGTGTAGTCAGTGCTGTCCATCTGTTCCTGGATTTTAATTATTGCTGACTGAAAGAATGTTCAATCCGTTCAAAAAATCGTTTTCCTTTTATCCTGTTTAAACCTTCTGCACAATAGTATACACCTCTGAAACATTCTAGGTTTTTTCGTGCACCTTTTTATCACACTATCATGTTTTATAAAGTGGAATGAACAGCTTGAGAAGCCAGACTGATTTCACTATTTAAAACCTACATGCATGGCAATAATTTCAGTTCTTAAAGATTGCCATTATTGTAAAAGCAGGGAGAATCGGGTATATATCTAGAATGACAGATTTTCTATAATAGAAAACTTTTAATAGAATAATAGAATGATTTGATGTGAGGTAAACGATAAATATTTTACACTGCCTTTACCATAAAATGATATGCCTTTTCAACCATTTTATCTAGAAACTAATACTTCTTTTCTGAAGTGTCTAGGCTTTATACCCGATTGTTAAAAAGCTTGTCAAACTACGAAATTGACTGATAGAACAAGAGTTTGTTTTTATTTCTAGCAGTAGGACAATAACCTTCTCTAAGACCTTAAAAGCGACATACACTTTAACTGATGTAAAACCTAATAACCTCCAAAAATATATAAAAGAACCTTCGGAAGTATCATTGCTTAACCTAAACGTTTAAGCTTTGCATTTAAGTCAATATCGATAAATTCGGTGTTTTGAAAAATGCTGCGTACACGTAATCCATTCAATAAGCCACGTACAGTAGTTGTTGTATGATTAATGGGTATATATCAATTTATTACAGAAGGCAGGCCACTATTAATTTTGGTAAAATGAGGCATTTTTCGGCATAGGTTCTTCTCTAAATTGTATTTATTTATCATTTTGTGTTCACTGAACACACTATTCATATTTCGAGAATATATTCTGCTAGATGTAAGGTATGTCAGGTAACAAATACATTAGATATATGTACTTCTAGTACTACTTTATTAAAAATCAATAAAACCCAGAATTTTACAGCATTTGTCTTAGTAGGTTGCTTAAGTAAACAAATATGTATATCTAATGACCTGACTTTTAATACGAAGATGGATGTAAAATGAATCATCAACAATTAATTTGCCAAAAGCAAAACAAAACCTAGTTAATTGCAAAATTGTTTTAACGCCAGGTAGTAAGGCGTGTATCACAGTTCATTGGTTAGTGAATCATTGGAATTGTGTTGTATGTTGTTCACTGTCATATTATTCTCCTATTTGTGCCAACGCATCAGGAGCTGCTACCAGTTCAATAATTATCCTAAAATGCAAAGGAAATCAGTAACTCATACCAGTCTTTTTGATACATACACAAATTGAAACTTAAAGCAACTGCATACTCTCATGTGCCGCGTATTTGTACTGTTAAAGCCACCACATACTCAGGTTGGCCAAGTATTTGTCCTGTTAAAGCCACCAGTCGCATTGGACCCGTATTTGCTTATTTAGGATGTAAAACAGATTTATCATCATAAAGAAATTACATATCGTTTCGACTAAATGCAGAAAACGTCGCAAGTCCTTAGTTACAACGCCTTTCTGCAACGTACATTGAAAATGTAATGTGCATACACTTCGAAACATTTTGATTTTCATAATTTTGCTGTCTTAAAACAACTCGCGTCTCATTTCTAAAACAAAATCGTATATATGAATGGTGGTAGTTAAATAGTGTAAGCATATTCGTCTGTGCGCTCTACTGATCTACATTTCATAAGATGCTTTATTGATACTCTTATACTTGATACTCTAAAATGACTGACAACGTTACATTCAAAACAAAATGTTACTCTTGTACAAGTACAACATTTCTAAGGGGTATAAATTTTAATATTGTAAAACTATTTTGATAGAATGGTTGGTACTCGATGTTTCAGGTAAAGATGTTTACTCGGATGGCTTTATTTTTTAACATTTTAACTTTTTAGCATTCTATTCCTTTTCATTTACATATAGATATGTAAGTACCTTTTTCCAGGAAGTTTTGTGGTTTCTTTCAGTACTTCGAAAAACTTTGGATAATATCCCTCGACATTGTTTTGGTCATTAAATATCCTCTTGGAATGTATTTGACATATCAAAGCAGGTTCTTTTGACCCAGCACAGAATGCCGGTAAATCGGCTCGAGTGGTAACAAAGACCCACTGAAAGTAGAATGAAATACATTTGTTGGACACACATTTTACGTAACAGACATTGCTTTTTAAATATAATATATAGTTTACATTAAGACATATTGGCACGGAAAACGATTTGTTTCAATCCGATGTGAATTAAGACATAAAACGTACAAGAAAACAGCGGGAAAATGATTTAATGTTGAGCAACGATAACACAGCATTAAATTACATTTATAATATGAAACATAAATAACATTTCGCTTCCGACCAGATGTGATTGCTCGGTTTTCTGACAATGTAACATTGGAATGGCTTCAGGTCTCAACTAGGTAAACACACTGAATTGTTTTTTTTCTTTTATTGTTTTTGTTTACAAATATGGTCTTATAATGACATGATATTCTGTTTTGTCATCTGGAGGTTACACAAAGTTTATGTTCACACATTGAACCTTACATCCGTTTATATAAAAAGAGGGATTGTCTTTGTTTACACTTTGAAAAACAAATTGTTGACTTTGTAGGTTACTTGAAAGAAAAGACGAGTTTTTGCTGCAAAGACACGGAATTCAATTTGACTGAAACGGTCTTACTTTTAACATAACCAAACATTTGTTAAAACTTGATGTAAATGTGCATATTTACAAGAAAGATTAGTGTTGATATATTACAAGTATCGTACAAAAAAGCTTACCTACCTCAAGCGGTACCTGAGCAATATCCGCAATGCATTTTGCCATGCGTTCCTCGATGTTTTCATCTAATTCTGAACGCTTTAAATTGGTGGATATGAAACAAAGCGGCATTATGAATATGATTTGATTTCAAGTTGTAATACTCATTCACTTGCAAAGTGAACATGTGTTAGTATTAATGATAAAATCTTTATCACTGGTTATCTGTTATGTTACCTAAGCTGCACCCGAAAAGTAGGTTAGCGTTTATCTCACTGACTTCGTCATGGTTGTACATTTAAACAAATAACTTTGGCTTTGTTAATATATAGAACGGTTAAATTTAATAAACCATAAAATCATCATGGTTTGTCCATAATTTGCTTCAAACAACATCAACTAAACCAATGGACTAATTTCAACTAAGCGTCACATTAATGTTCCTTGTATAAACAATTCAATTTCAGGCAGAACTCTGGTTGCGATCTAAATGGAAAGGAAATATCTTGATAAAAAATGTTTTCAACAAAAGCCTGAAGGCAAAGAACTTAGATATTTGGCATGTAGATTTGCCGATTATACCTCAAAAAAACAAAAATAATATCAAACGGGAATGCCACGTACCAAAAACGCAGCCTCCCAAAAAGAACCCCCCCCCCCCCCAAAAAGCCCCCCCCCCCCCCCCACACACACCGCACACGCACACACACGACACACACAATCTGTACACACCACAAACACTACCAACACACACTAGCATACAAAGCAAACACCGAGGCAAACAAAAAGGAGGGGGCACGCCTTGACGGTGGCAAAAAACTGGGGAGTTTAAACCATGATCATGATCATCAAGTCATGATCCCTCGGTCCTGGGGTCACTTGATTTTACATGGGTTTCTGTCAGAAAAACATAAACTATTTTGTATTAAAATACAAGGCTAAGAGGTTATATATTTGGACTGTAGCAGTGTATAATAGTCCTCTACCAATATATTTCAAATCATGACCTCAAGGTCAAAGTTGACACCGCACCGGGGCCACTCATTTTACATAGTGAAATACTTTAAAAGTCTTCTTCTTCCAAACGAAAATGCACAGAGCTAAGAATTAAGACAAAAGTAGCACCGTCCTGTGGATCTCTGCCAAGATATTTCGAATAATGATCTCCGGGTCAAATTGACTGTGCCCCTTGATTACCTGTTTTACATAGGCTTATACAATAAAATTTTTAAAAGTCTTCTGGTTTCAAAGTTAAAGGCCCATAGCTTACATATTTTGCAGATATCATTTCCTAGTGGTCTCATTCCAGAACAGTTCAAGTTATGACTCCTCGGTCAAAGTCGACCCCGCCCCGGGACTCACTTGATTTTACATTAAGATAGATATGTACCTCGTTATAAATATTCTTGTCTCAGACTACAAGGCCCAGAACTTTGTATCTGTGCTGTTAGCATTGCCTAGTGCATATGCCAAGATTATAAAAATCATACACTTTCGGTCTAAGTTGGCACTAACTCGGGGTCAATAGAAAATGACAACCTTATATGTTTAGGTTAGACTTGATAAAGTAAATACATCGTACTTCACACTTATTTTTTTCTAATTTTTGTTCACTTGTGAGTTACTTTGTTTCTGAGACCGCTACCAAAGAAATAGAAATATTCAAGTCAGAATATTGAGATATGTGTACAATATACATTTTCTTTTACATATATTCTTGAAAGTCAATATATGTCTTGTTTGTACAACAGTTTGTCCTACTCTCCGATCCAATCAAATGTTCCCATTTTATTGGAAAAAATGCAAGATCTGTTTTCTATATCAATTTAATATCAGTTATATGAAAATTGTTATTTTGATACTTATTTTTTCATAAGTATAAATGTGCATGATATCACATTGCTGAGCTCAGGAATAATCAAAAGTATTACTGACACCGTATTGCAATAAAATTGCTAATTCCTGTATTATAGACCTATAATGTATCTATAATTTATGTTTGACCTACAGGTATAAACTAAAGACATTTTATCCCACATCAGGCGAGCATCGGCGTCAAACCTACCTTGATGCGACAGTCAGTAAGTGAATTGCCCCGACATCTAGCGCGTTGTTCAACTGCTACATTAGATAGGACAGCAACCAACATAGTTCGATTATATCAGGCGTTCATCTTAGATCAGTACTTTAACGACTTTTGTTCTGCTTTGCATAAATGATATATCAGCTTCTGCTGATTCAACTGTACATCTCTTGCTTACTACTTTGTTACTTAGATAGGACAGCAACCAACATGATCCTCTTATACCAGGCGTTCATCTGGGATCAGTACTTTTACCACTTTTGTTCTGGTGTACGTCTCTTGCTAACGAGTTTGTTATTTATAGATCAGTTAGGTCTACGGCATATTTCGCGAGACTTCAACAAGTTCTTGACAAATAATCATTTTGATTACAAGATAATTTCAATGTTAGAAAATATCATACTTTGTAATTAAAGTCCAGAAGGCCACGAATATGATCAGCCCCTATCAGTTATCAGTCAATTAACGTATCCCCGGGATAGAGGTATCATACAATCTATCTTGATACCTTGGATGATACCTCCGCCCCAGGATACGTTGTCATTAACATATAAATAAAGTTTCTTGCAAAGTTTGCTAAACTCATTAATATTTAGGATTAAAACAGCTGTCAATAACAAAATCGTGAGAACTACCCTAGAAATGACGGTTTAAATGAACCCAAACAGTAGCTAACACCTAACAACAGGCAATCAAGACCTTACAACGGTTTAGCTTTACGATTTCCAGTTGTTTCCTCGCCAAGGCTTACTGTTATGACAACACCATCCACAAAGCCTATAACGGCGCATGCGTAGCACCGACAACACCGTCTCCACTTCATGGCAGTGAAGTGGCACTTGACATTTTCTGTCTAGTTTTGCTCTACATTAAATGTACAGTCAGAGGAACACAGATATGGGGTAGCGATGGAACGTATTATGACAACATGTAAGTAATATTGAAAGAGAATACAATCTGTAAATAATCTACATGTATTTTATAAAGATAGACCTACACAAATCCGCCATTCATCGACCAGAAAATATATTTATTTTATGTTTTCCAGTGAATTATAGAGTTTTCTCAGTGAAATAAAAGTGATAATCCACAGTTTTGAAACAGTGGATTACCATTTTTATTTTTCACTGTTTTTACAATCTTTAGCCCGGATTTACGTCAAACGGTATACCGAGCGTTATTAACGCTGGAGACCATACGACGATGACGTCGTTAAAATGACGTCATTTGTGCTATATTTTCTGATGACGTTTCCCGCGATTTTCAATGTTTTATAGAAACAAACTCAATAAAAGCAGAGTTTTAACCATAAAATAAACAGAAAAATTGTTGGTATCGGTGTAATATCACGTTAATTTCACTCGTGAACACCAAAGTAGTTATTTTCACTCGTGGCTGCGCCACTCGTGAAAATATCACTTTTGGTGCCCACTCGGTGAAATTATAACGTGATCTTACACCAAAACAAACAATTATCTTCTATGTACATGTAAACATATTATTAAATGTAATTCACTGTTAGTCTTGTTTGGACTAATGAAGAATTTATTTTACAGATGTGAGTTTGACAAGGCTCGATGTTTCCATAGAGACCTCCAAGATAACGGTACCAACTGCTCGTAGACAGCAATAATGAATGTTGATCCAGTAAATAAATAAAATATTGCAACCCTTCTTTGTCGTCGCCGCCTTACACATCAGTTTTCGGTCACTCACCAGTAAATAATACAATAATCGCACATAAATATAGATCTTCTACATAAACAGTAGGTATTAGTATTTGACATATGAGCCAAGTAAACAAATGTTTGATACGCTTTTCTTGAAAGTAACAAGACGCACCTTTGTCATAACCAGGGTTTCCAAAATCCACCATTGAAACGAGGATTTGCGAGCCGATCTGCCTCTGGATAATCGTACATTGGTACCATACCAATCAGATATTGTTCCAGTCTTTTGAGAATATGTTGCGCAATCTCTGGAAATCGTTGAGATAGGTCAGTCATTTCAGTAGGGTCTATGGCTAGATTAAACAGCCAAAGATTATCCAAATCTTCCGAGGATTCACTTTTGGAGCTTGGACCTGCAACTGTTTACAATATATTTATTGTTAGGGTGCACCTACAATGCCAATGAGCATATGTTTACCCGTCGTAAAAGTATGGGAGGGTTTTTAAAATAAATTTTCCCTTCATGCTAATGACTTATTTCTGCATGTAAATTGCGCATTTCTTTGTATTCAAATCTAGCATACTTATGGACGTCAATTACAGAGAATTATACACTTTTGAATCGAATGTATAAATATTGTACGGCTTCCATCGAATACATAAAAACAATTATGTAAAAAAGCATCATCTATCAGATTTGCGATCTAAAAGGTCATGATATATGTAGTATTTCAGTATGGACTGGTACCGACAATGTATAGGAGATAAAGGATTATTTTGGATACAGATCTTTTTTCATGGCATGCTTTCGATACACTGAACTATTAACTTGTGTTTCAGTAGCATAACACGGTTGCTTCTCCGGAATTCGTTGTGCAGCAATTATTATATTCGTTGTGCAGGTATTAGCATATTAGAGAATGTTTGAATACTATTAGCACTTTCAATTTTGAGACGTTCAAAAGGGATACGTGCAGTTTCTTTTACATGATCAAAACCAAAGATGGTGTCGAAACATATAACGGATAGCTGTCACATAGAGAAATGATATTTGATCCTGTAAGAATAGAAATAAGATCCTTCTCAGATTTGTTATCGTGTAATAAATAATGCTTTGTCGTTCTGATGCGCAAGTATAAACAACTTTTATTTACACTGTCCTGTGACTTTGGAACATGGTGGGGGTAAGAGTGAGGTTGGGTGCGCACCATAAACCGGTTTAAGCTCCCCAGTGGTGTTTTTGCCACTGACCGTTCCAAGGCGGTGCCCCACTGTGTTCCTTTAATTGTTCGTTTTTTCCTCGTGTGTTTGCTTTGTATGCTAGTGTGTGTTGGTAGTGTATGTGTGTTTGTATTGTGTGTGTGTGTGTGTGTGTGTGTGCGCGCGCGCGTGCGTGCGTGCGTGTGTGTGTGTGTGTGTGTTGGTGGTGGTGTGCACTTCTGGGTGCTGTGGGGCTCGTTTTGGGGAGGCTGCGTTTTTGGTACGTGGCATTCCCTGTTTGATATTATTTTTGTTTTTTTGGGTCTCGGGCCTTCATGATTAAATACTGATCATCAGAACTCATTGTCTATTACACAATGAACACCGTTTTCAGTCCTCTGGAATGGGATAGACTCTAATTTTTCGTACTCAAGATGGTTTACCTGGGTGTCCAGTTATGACTTTCCAGTCTCCTATCCTGAGTGACGCTCGCTTTGTTGTGTTGAATGTATTATTATAAAGCGGTTTTCCAGGAGCTGTTACTCTGGGATTGATATCATGAAGAATTTCTCTCCTTGGACTTTTCATATCATATCTGTATTTATTAAATAAAATCCAAAGCAGTTTTATGTTATTAGGATAGAGCATTAGAATCACGACCTTGTGGTCGGTTGGCTATTATGTGGCAAACAATATTTGACAACAAGTCTAGTCTTTTTATTTGTTGCAAATACTGGTCAGAGATCCCAGAAACGTTGGTTTCTCCAAAGACCTTTAAATTATTTCGTAATTAAATATCAACTCTCATATAGAGTAAAAATGCTCAATATTTGACTGCAGGGACCAAGTCGGCAGAGGCTAGCAAATTGATCCAATATACACGTAGCCCAAGAACAAAATCCATACCGATTATAAGTGTGATATTCGAATAAGACGTTACCATACCACTTGATCGTGATTAATAAACGTAGGTCTCCGATATCAATATTATGTACATAGATGATTGGCTTCTAATATGTGTACCATAAAAGGTTATCGTTTATAGTAAGTAATTGCGCCTGTAGACTTACGTATTATTCAAGCTACTGGTCCCAATGTTTCAGTAAACCTTGAGTTGATAAATTTATACAATGCCCGAACAGGCTAATGTTTAATGGGTCGATAAAACAATCTGAAATATATCTGGAGAGTTTGTAAAAGTCGCAAACTCTTTGAATTTATTGTTTTATAACAATATATTAAGGTAATGTGTTTAAAGGAGTGTTTTACTACTGTTGTTCCTTTGTCTCTTCAATGCTTAACGTTTTAATTGATATAAATTCGGGTAACTATATATACTGAACTTCACATATATAATTCACAACGCCTCACCTGATCGTGTTCCATTGGTCGAAACCATCTAATTGTTTTGTTCCATTAAAATTCCCGCCAGCAAGATTAACCAGAGTTGGGAACCAGTCTGTGACATGCATCAGTTCTTTTGAAACAGACCCGGCTCTCTCCTTGCCCAAGATCTTGCCATGCAAAAATCCAACAGCACGTATTCCTCCCTCGTATAAACATCCCTTTTCTCCTCGAAGTGGCCAGTTGCTAGCTCCTCGCATGAGGTTGCCCCCATTGTCTGACATTAGATAAAAGATAATATATCAAACTAAATCACTTTGTGTCACACTGACGTTTTTTCTGGGTTGTCATTTGCATATAAACGCGCATCCGTATCCACATTTGCATGCCTAGAAGGTCACTTCAGTAATTAAACGAATAAACATGTTGGGTAGTTCCATACGGGCATGAAATCCTATTGTGCGTTGGATGAGGGACGAGTAGTAGAGTACACAAAAGTAACACAATGGCAGGGTTTCATTGCACAAACCCTAAATGACACCGCGGCATAAAAAAAAAAAAAAAAAAAAAAAAAAAAAAAAAAAAAAAAAAAAAAAAAAAAAAAAAAAAAAAAAAAAAAAAAAAAAAAAAAAAAAAAAAAAAAAAAAAAAAAAAAAGACAACAGTCCACCGTTAACATATAAATGAAATATATTTCGTTCAATCATTTAATTCCAGTGAGAAATAATCACTGAAATGTTTTCATTATACATAGAAAAAAATGTTATTTCAATTAAGTAATATTTACCCGTGCTATTATTCTGAAGCAGTTATCTCATACATATACGTACAAGTAGAAATAACTCCTATTTCGTACGTAGGGATGTGGAAACTTAACGGATACGGAGGTATGTTTGTGTGCAATTGAAACACGATTTTTCCAAACTAATATTTTGTCATTTGTCTTTGTGTCTTTTCATTGGAAGCTAAAGAAAATCATGGAGTGGACATGTTCGAGTTTTGATTGCATGTTTACTTCTTCAAATTACTGGTTATTGCGCTGACCCAAAGATCTTCCAAAGAAAATGGTAATCTTGATGAAACAAAACTGTTTACTTTGTGAAGATTTGTATTATTGCTTGATTTTCTTTCTTTAGACAAAATAAAAGAAATGTATCTATATGTTGACGTTATCAAGAAATTGTTATTTTTTCAATATCAATATTTCGGATATTGACATGTTCATTTGTATTTGCTTTGAACAAATAAGTTTGCAATATTTTGTAGCACAATGATCCTGTCCAGTAGTAAGATACCGTTTATTGGAATGACTTTCACTTTCTCTGTAGGAGAAAAGTGTTTTAATGTATTCTTATGTAGTGATTCACACCAGGCTTAATTTTGTACCTGTCCTTTCGATAGAAATATTTAACAGGTGATGACTTTAAACTTAAAAAGGGTTGAATGTTAGACCCTAGATTTCTCCGGGGACAATCTTAGTTGCGCATGTTCCGTGTTCTATTATTATCCAACCAATAAATCCACATCTCGAAATGAGGCCTGGGCTTATTTTTAGGGAATTGATTATCTTTCCTTATACAACCTTTATACTAAAGTGTAATATATAGGGCCTCTCTTTTTAAGTCACATGATAAACTATATAAATGCTGATGCTGGCCTAGTGTGGGTTATCTTTGGGCTTATATTATACTTTGGCACTATCCCAATGATCACTTTACGAAAAGATCTAAAATAACAAAATTATATGATTGTACATAGATGACTATACTTATTGACGGAGGTGTGACAGTTTGTTCACACATTGTTTGTAATGATATGTTCTCAGTTTCTGTGGTCGGTATTTAGTATGTACAAACAGATAGTACCTGTTGTGAAAAGAAGAAGTGTATTGTCCCACAATCCCCCCCGATGCATGGCAGTTACCACATCTCCAACACCTTCATCCATACATGTTACCATACCTTTAAAATGAAATAAATAAATCTTGTGACATTTTACTGATGCGTAATAATTGTGGCGTTTTGAGACCTTCAAATATATTTTAGGCGATAAGAAAATAAAAACTGATTTACACCTACAATACGTATTCATTCAATAATTATTATTCTTACATAACTCACAATTTCGTCTCGAGGCCTATACAGTTTACAAAAAGTAGACGAATTATGTTTTATAATGCCATAAACAACGTGCGAAACGATATGACGTCAAAAATGACGTCTTATTGTACAGCATGACTTTCTTTAATATCCGCGAAGAAAATAAAGCTTTTGCATTAATTCGTTTTGTGTAATGTCCTGTCATGCTAGAATCGAAATAACATCCCTTTTCGCGCTGTTATTGTCTATAAACATCTCTCTGACCTTCTCGGTTAATATCTGCGCATAAGAACTCAAATTCATTGTTTATTTATGAAAGGATATCCGTTCCAGCTTTGTTCATCGTCTAATGACTTAGAGTTAAGTCATTAAGCATTATAGAGTCAAAATCGTGAGTTATGTTAGAATAGACGATGAACACCGCTGAAAATGGTTATTAACATTTCATACATAATTTTCAGAAAAGACATAGTATATAATACCTGTATATATTCTTCCAAAAGCCGTTGTTTATATTAGCGTATAGATCAGGAACCTGTAGGGGCGCATGTACTGCTTGATATGACAAGTAGATGAAAAGGGGCTGGAAAACAAGAGATAATTGGAAGTATGTATGATACATGCTAGTGGGAAAGTCTGCCTTTGTGACACATCGATTATGTCTCTCTCCAGTTGTAATGCTAGCATTTTACCCTTTTAACCAAACCTAGTTTTTTCTTATCCTTTTAATCTTTCTGCTATATTTCAGTCTTGTAATATCTTTGTGGCTGGCGCGCCAAATGTCTACATCCTCGCGAGGGATTGACATAAAAAATTGATGGATGGATGGATGGTTGGATGGATAAGATAGAATTGAAATAAATTGAAAAGTGATGTTAACCCATTCTTCCTCGTACCTTCCTACATAAGGCGATTTTCATTCATTTCATAATATTTGTTCAAAGAACTATTCACTTCCTCACTTTCATGTACCATTTTCCAACCCCGTATTAAATATAGTGGACCGCTTCTTAAAGATAATTAAACAAATATAGGCCAGATTTAGTTGGTTGTCTGTTGGACTGTCACAAGGTACAAATGCTTGTAACGATTCAATAAATAGATAAATTAGTGACTACAAATGAATAAAAGAATTAAAGAATGACTGACTGGTATATTGACTCCGCCCAAACGAATGAACATTTCAGCAAACAAATACATTATTTAAAATAAATAAAAGACATACAAGGCAATAAGATAGAACTAGTGCACAAAGGTTATCACTATGCTTCCCCAATATATATTACCTTATCTGTATTGTGGTTATATATTATGTCCTTCACCTTATTTGTAAATAAGGTTGTAGAATATATGCCGTCATACTTGGTAATGTCCGCTGGTTGGTCATTTTCCATAAGATCGTATCCATGCATACCATTATGTTCAACAGAATGATTAAAATAGTCCCCATGGCCATTCAGAATTCCTAAAAAAGGGAAAGGTTTATCCAAGAATAGAATAGGATAGTTTTAGGCATTTTTCAAATTGTGTCACGAGAAATGTGAAAAGTTTTCATTTCTTGCGTGTGTTCGATGAAAGTGAGTCATTTGCAAACTTTAATACATAGCTTTGCTACTCAACGACACTACTATTGAAATTTACAATTAACTTATAGTTAGTTTTAATTTAAAGTTACATATTGCAATCCAGGGACAGGAAAGATCTTAATTTTGCAATTTAAAAGTAAAGATGCTACAAACGTACCAAAGAAGCTGTCGAAACCTCTATGTGTTGGCAAGTAATCAGCCTTGTAGAAACCGACGTGCCACTTTCCCACCATATGTGTACTGTATCCAGCCTCCCTGAATTTATCAGCTATTGTAGGATTATCGAGGGCCAGGCCGTATGGAGTTGTCGGCCACAGCAACCATTGAAGGCCAGTGTGAATCTATAAACGTACTGTATTTTGTTTATTTTGACTTTTAGGCGTTTTTGTTAAAGTCCCATTAGCACTATAAATGCTCATACGGGCATATAGAATAATCAATTTACGGATAGAAAAATGATAGAACTGTGATCTAGTTAGTCAAAACAATGTAAACTAATATTGTTGTCGTCTCTTCACGAAAAGGCGTTTTCAGACAACATATCTTTTCTTACTTATTGCGTTATATTTAAAGCATTACAGTCGATTATAAAAAAGAATGTTAGGAATGTTTCTCGAACAAACAGCGGACAGTTTCGCCGGTAAGATATCATTCTTGGTAGTAAAATAATGCCATTTCTTATATTCAGTAAACGTTTAGTCGATTTTAAAAGGCGGTCTGTTAAAGTTTACCACCATGTTAGTATTAGTGTTTTAGAGGAGATAAAGCCTTTTTGTCACACAAACCTGATAGAATTGCCGAGGCGTTAAACTGCCTCGAAGGCGAGTATTACTACTGAAGACCAAGTAGCTTCAGCATTTTAATGATCGAAAGAAAGTTGCTGCTTGGAGCGATGTATTCATGTCTAATTATGGCACGTTTTACAGTCTCACAATGCTCAATTTTACATTTATTCTGTCAATAGTGATATAATAACTTGACCTGTACTATTCGGTCAATACAATAAGTCTTGTATATGTGTGTGTGTACATGATTGTGTGTGTGTGTGTGTGTGTGTGTGTGTTGGTGGTGTGCCGGGTGCTGTGGGGCCGTTTTGGGAGCTGCAGGCTCCGTTTCCGTGGCATCCTGTTTGTTGTTTTTATATAATAGTATTAGTAAACATAAAACAACGATCATTTTAGTCATCGTCAAAGTGACACATCCCTTCAAAGTGACCATCATAAATTCTATTAGACATTTAGGAAAGTAATATACCCATAAAGATTGAGAATTTAAATACATGTAGTTATTACTAAAATATATGTGTTAAATACCCTTCCAGGAAATTTCCAGCTATTTCATGGACCAATGATCCGTAAATAGAATGGGAAAGCCGGTACTAAACACTTGGTATACCTCGTCATTGTACCCACAGCTAAAATGGTTCGAAATTTTAAGGGTACGCAATAACGGCTCTGGTTACGAAATTCTACCAGTAAAAGGTAGCATTGGAACCATCATTAACGGATCATTGATTGATAAGAATAACGAGGTTTTGTAAGGAGTCATAAGAAAGAGAAAACAATTCATGGAACGTCAAAATGATTTATACACATTTCAAAGTACAAACCTGCATCCGTAGGAAAAGTCTTGCATTTTTCAAAACAAGATGGCGGACGGTAGGTTTAATAAGCTACAGTATATGTGACGTTGTTTCGTGACGTCACGGAGTGACATTGGGGTGTTATAAGGGCATATAAAGGTCTGCTTACGTTCAGTCGTTAAATCAATTTAAAATTAACCGAATCCTTCAAAATTTAAGAAAGGGAGGTAATAAAATTATTTGCTTTTTACGTGGTAAAAGGGGATATATTACCCTCCTCTACATAATAACATCCTCGCCTAACTGCTTGGGTGATATAAATCTAGGCGGGTAATATATCCCATATACTACGTAAAAAACCAAATAACATATGACCGTATTGCTGTTTTATTTCTATTTAATATAGATCAATAATGACTCTGTTCAAGTTAAAAGATGACAATTCACCTATTTTTAAGTTCTATTTGTCCAGTTCGTTTTTGTAATTAGAGAAATTACCAGGACTTAATTATTTTTACATGTTTTCAAGCATATTACTTCACTTTGATATAGCATGGCCATTATGAAGGGTGATATGGTATAAATGTTCTCTTCAAGATAATTTAACACAATTTGTCCAATATGGAGTCCTACCTCGCCCACCAAGTCAGCTTCATGTCCTTTTGTACACCTATTTTTGAAGACACTTTCTATGCAAAATTGTAAATGGTCCATTTATGGCCAAAAAGGGCGTATAAATTCTTTAACTAGATAGTTGGTTTTAACTGTGTAAATTGTAGTGTTAGAAAAATTACAGGGATTTGATTTGATTTTCTGGTCCTTAACTTTTTTTTAGAAAAATACTACTGGAGGAGTACTTATACCTGGTACCTGCCGGTGAGTAGCTGACCACGTGTTGGTGTACATATCGGTTGAACATAATAATTCTCAAGTCTTACACCAGCCAGTGCCAACTGATCAATATTTGGTGTTCTGACTCGAGATCCATGGTAACCGACGTCGTTAAATCCCAGGTCGTCGGCGACAATTATCAGTATATGCGGTCGTGATCTGTTATTTTCACGATTTGCTTGCACGCTCTCACAGCTGTTTCTTGTCAACTGCATTATAGGTGGTACGAATGTTAAAGATACCGTAGGCGTTCCATGGTAGAGGACAACCACTCCAAGCAGGAACAGCTCCACGATTATGGCTAACATAAACAAATGTAAGCTTTTCTCTGCGCTTTGAAAATAAGAAAATAACGGTTTTATACTAAAGGCACGTATCCTTAATAATAAATTTGCTAAATGTTAAGTATTAGATCTAGTATATTTAAATATTTTGACTTTTTAAGTATTACAGGACTTGTATATTGTTTATATGAGTTATAATGCGAATTACGATCAATGCCACAGTCACAAGAAATCCAGGTGTTTCAAATGCAAGCTTCAAATTATAGTCATTTCTCTGAAGAGAAAGCTATTGTTCCTTTGTCTTTAAAAACTCTTTTTCTTCTCGGAACTCTTTATATATCTATTCTTATTTACGTTTCATCAAAGCATGTCCCCAGTCAATTGGAAATGTTTCGCTATATAAGGAAGCAACAGTCCGAACAAAGTCTCATGTGTCCATTTCTACCTCTAATCTCTCAGTGTGACGTTAACGTTACAGCTAAACAAGCAAATACATATTTCTAGAATTAAGTAGATAAGGTATTCAACATTACGCATTTAAAAGTTTAAGTTATTGCATAAGAAATTGCACTTCTTATGCCTTCAGTACATTTCGGTCAGATGTTCATATTTGTTTTTAAAGGTTCTTTTCCACATCAATTAAAACTACAATGTATACCGATCCTATTGATCATCCGCGACATTTCATTCAACGGAGTTGTGCACGTACATTTACGCTTGATTAAAACTGTTCGATGCTGTTTTATACATTATTTGAATGAGAGAACTAAGATGAACGTCAATAGATATATCATTGCCGTACTCGGCTGGCATGTACACATGCTGTTGTAAATGTATATTCATTTCACAGTCAGAAGGAACCGAGTTAGACGCTGAAGACACCGTTAATGTAAACAAGTATTTTGTAGAACAGTAAAGATACTGTATATTATACGAATAAATATATTTTAACTAATGTGTTTTACCTTTTATCGTTTGGTTTTATAAATTTTCACTTGGATACAGATCTCTTTTGGTATAGACTGACATGAAACGGTATGTCTTCATGAATAGCAATAAGAAAAAACTAAACATTTGGATAAAATTTAGGACTTTTGCATTTTCCTCACATAGCAAATAATCACACAACCGTTCTGACTAAAGTTAATTTAAAGTAAGGTATGTTTTAAGCACTTTAGGGAAAATAGCACATTTGATAGAATTCATATTACTTAAAACAGGAATGATATTTTTGTTTTGTCAATTACAAATTTATAAAATATATTTCATTTTTTTGAAATTCACACAATATGTTTTATTATATCGTATACCTTTACTAACTTGCCGATAGCGATCACGTGCCTGGTCCTCAAACAAATATGTAGACCTTGAAAATAACGTGTAGAACTTGCAAATAACGTGTATACGGGCGCGGATTTCAAGACGTCATTTTTATGATATTTTCGCATATTTTCAATGCTCTTTATGAGGTATGCGATATAATAAGTTTAGCCTAATGTTTTGGAAGAAGTCCGAGGTCAATATTATTTTTTCACATGTCCGCAAAACTATAAAGTCTTCCGAGGTCAAAATCATTTTTTCACAGGTCCACAAACTGAATATTGACCTCAGTATTAGTTTATAAATTATTATTTCGTATACCTGTCATAAATCTTTAATCGTGATTGACCGAAGGCGCTCACGAGCCGGGTCCGCAAAAAGTGATGAGTAGACCTGCACGGATTTCAAGACGTCATTTCTGTTACATTTTCGCATAATTTTTACTCCTTTTTATGAAGTATACAATATGATAATTTTAGACTAATGTTCAGGTCAATATATAGTTTTGCGGACCTGTGAAAAATGATATTGACCTCGGACTCAGTCCTCGGTCAATATCACTTTTAATAGGTCCGCAAAACTATATATAGACCTCAACATTAGTCTTTAATTGTAAAGTTGAAAAACCATTGTTGTAAGACAATGTACTAAGAATTTTGAAGTGCATAATTAATGTAATATGAAACCAGTACTTATAGATGTTTTGTTTTCTTAAGTGTCATGCATGAATTTGATTAAGTTTTTCTTTTTCTTTTATATTTTACATTCGTTATTGTTTGAAATATTTTATTGTATTAACGTTTATAAATAGCCAAATAAATTGTTATTTATAGATAACTTCTACAATACTCACATTCTCATTCTAATTCCCAACTGAAACAGAGAGATACTAATACTGTTTTTACAATGTCTATATTTAAGAATTAATCACAAGGCAAAACATGTATTATTTCATGCAAGCAAGAGTTTGCACAAGCATCACACGTGCATACATTCTCCTAGTTACAGTCTTATATTCCGATGAATTATACAATACAATATTAACATAGGACTTTTAATGGAGTATATGTAACATCTGTTTCTTTCTACAAAGGACAACCCTTTTGACTTCACCCACATCTCTTGTCATGTTCGTCTTGGGTTTGATATATTTGCAAATATTATTCGGATTCCAGTCATTTTTTCACCACGCTTCTGTTACTGTATTGACTATTAAACCGCATCAACTGAATTTTGTTTTAAAGATGCTCGCTTACACTTCCTGGTGAAAAATATTAATTTCTTCATAAATGATTATATCAAAACGTAAATGTAAAATTACGTTTCAGAATTGCATGAGCTGCTCCTAATGAGATGGCAACCATACTAGCTATTTGCCTAGCGGTATCTTTCATCAGTAGGAACTATTTCTTTCACTCTAGCAACCATCTTCTCAGACGTTGCTGTTTTCGGCCGACGGCCATGTGGTGCATCTTCTGTTGAAACTAACCCACATTTGAATTTCTTAAACCAACGAATAACTGTCGAAAAAGACATTTCATTATGCCCATAAACAGAACATATTTTATCAAAAATGTCTTTACACCCTATGCCAAGAATACAACGATTCTTAATATAGGACCGTATTTCAACGGCGTACGCTGATCTTCCAACCATTTGTATTAGTATACACGAGAAGGTAATGTTTAGCGAGCGATAGATACAGCTAAAGTGAACGGATTTTAATGGGTGCGGTATCAATGTAAAGCTAACATGTTTATCTACCCAATAATCTTGATTTCCTCCTGATTTTCGCATTATTGAGCGAGATAACGTTCCAGATGCATTCATATTTGAACAATCCTCGTATGTTTACAATATGCATTGCAATTTACATGTATTCTTGAAAGTCAATGTATGTCCATTGGGTAAAAATTAAGACTCTGAAGACTTTAAGTGTGTCCTACTCTCCGATCCAAATTGGAAAAAAGCAAAATCTGTTATGCATATTGATTTCATATCAGTTATATGAAAATTATGATTATTGTGGTTATTTTGATACTTATTTTTTCATAAGTATGAATGTGCATGATATTATAGAGCTGGGCACAGAAATAATCAAACGTATCACTGACATTGTCTTGTTTCATAGACCTATAATGTATAATGTAATAACTTAATCATCAACTGACCTGTTTGCTCCACAGGCATAAACTATAGACATTTTATCCCACATCATTAGGACCAGCATTGGCGTCAAACCTGCCATAATGCGACAAAGACAGTTAGTGATGCATTAGAAAGGACAACAGCAAACACGGTCCTGTTATACCAGGCGTTCATCTGGGATCAGTACTTAGACCACCTTTGTTTCTGCTTTGCATAAAAACAACCGGCTTCTGCTGATTCAACTGTACGTCTCTTGCTTACGGCTTTGTTACATTAAGAGACATACTAGTATTTCGCGAGACTTCAACAAGATACTGACAAAAAACTATTATGATCAGAAAATTTTCTCAACATTAGAACATGTCATACTTTACCATTAAATTTGTCCAAATGGCCAAAAATAAATGACCAGCCCCTATCAAATGTCGGTCAAACAAGGTATCCTGTGATAGAGGTATCATCCAATCTATCATGATCCCTTTGGTAATACCTCTACCCCAGGATACGTTGATATTATCCCATATGCCCGTGTGTGCACACCGTAACACTTTTGTCCGGAGCTTAACTATAAAAGTATTTAAGGGAATTTATCTAAACTTTACACATAACAGAGGACATTGAGGGGAAGCGCAGTGCCAAAGAAACATAAGTCTACCTTGCCTATGTTTTAATTACATGTAGTCCCCTTTGTTACATTTTCCTGATTGCGGGTCGCAGCAGCGGCCCGCTATATTTAATACGTGGTGAGGAAAAGATGCATGGAGACTTAAACACTAAATCGAATATATGCGTCTCTCTTCATTTAAAAATTGAGGTAATTCTGAGATGAAAACTGTGGACACAGTCAATTTTTTTGGAAAAGCAAGAGTTGTCGTTCGTTTCATAGAGGGTGCAATATACGCCGATAAAAATAGAGAAAAGCGCTTTTCACGTTTCAGGCGTTTATTATTGCTTTTTCCACTTATACAGCCTTTGACATTATAGAAACGAAGTGCAGTTGACTGAATATTCTTCGATTGCTTTTTTAAATATATATGTTATTATCTTAGCATTTTTTTTCTCGCATTAGAAACTTGTCACCGTAGTGTAATCAGTAGAGACGCTAGCTCACATAGTTTTGAATAAGTGTACTTTTACGAATCCACGAGTTCGAATCCCACCGACACCCTTTTTAAAAACTTTTTTTCTGCTGTTTTAATCATCATTTTTAGCTTTTAAACCATTTAAGAATATTTTACGGCAAATAATCATAAAAATTTCATTATTGTCAAATTAATACGGATAATAGTAATGAAAAATTGAGACGTATCTGGAACGGTATATAGGGCATTCTTGGACATACTGTATAAATATTATTTGATAATAGTAAATTTTCGATACTTGAGGTCAGTTAGTAGATGTGATGTCGTGTCAATTTGCTTGTTCAACCAGAATTGGTTTCCTCGAGTTCTTTTGGGGCCATGCCTCAACATCAACCATCACCACCAATTTCCAAAATATTTACATGGCATTATTGTTTGTTGGCCCGCTGTGATACTTTGTATCACAGTTTTTCTTGTTTTTATTGTACGGAACATAACTCCTACAGTTCTAAAGGAATAAGTTAAAACTTAATATAGTGATAGAGCAAAATGAGGGGAAGTGCAGTGCTCAAGAAACATAACCTTACCTTGTTTAATTTTTGATAACCCCCTTTGTTACATTTTCTTGAATGTTCTTGTCATGAGCATACCTCCAAAAGTACTGAAGGGATTCAATTGAAACTTAAAAGTCATAGGGCACAATGTGGGGAAGTGCAGTGCTTAAGAACCATAGCTCTATTTTACCTTCTTTTTTAGTTATCCCCTTCTTTGATTTTTAGCTCGACTATAACAAGAATATGTAAAGCTATAACAGTCAGTTGTGCGTCGTCGTCGGTGTGTAACCTTTACTCGGTTTTTTGTTTCCAACCGCAATGATTTGAAGTTTTAAAGTTATTGAAGGTAGAAGTGCGCGTGACAAGTTTTTCTTTTAAAAGTATTGAAGTATAAAGTTTGTCTCCAAAATGTGTTTAAACAAAGATATTTGAATATGAAAACACTTATGATCGAAGTGAAGTGCAGGTAAAATACTTCCTATATATTTTCTCGTAAAACAAGCGATCTCTGGCCTCAGCATCTATCGATTAGGGTAAAATTTTTGAAAAATGGCGGTTTTGGTATTCCTGACTAGATTCAACCTTCAGTAACGTCAAAACTTCAAATTATTGCGGTTTGAAACAAAGAAGCGAGTGATGGTTACATATAACCCTTGGCTAACGGCATATTCATATAATTTCATGACTTCCCTCATATGAATGCGCTTGACATCGTTAACCGCAAGTTTGCTGTCTTTTTTCTCACTGAAACCAAGTTCGCCCTAACCCTGTTTACACTACCTGAAATTCAATTGAGCATTAATTGATATGATGTACTTTCAACGATTTCAACTAGAAACTACGTACGTTGTCGAAAGTGTGATGACATCTTATTAGTAATGGAACATTCTATTGACAAATAGAACAAGGCTTTGTATTATTTCTAACAATAGGACAATTGTCTTTTCTAAGATCTTAAAACACATGCAAGTATCACAGAAGTTGAAAAGATGGACATTCCAGCATGAACGTGCTGTCTGGTAATGATGACATAAGACACATAAATAACTTTTTAAAGACAATTATACTTTACTTAAAAATCAATTTTACGTTAAGATTTTTTCAGTATTAGCCTAAGTAGGTTTTCTTAAACACATCCTTAATCAAAATTAACACAGTCCACTTATTGACCTAACTTATAAACAAAAAAACGATCTTAAATATAATTAGCTGTTACAATTAAATTTACAAAACCATCTAGTCAATTGCACAGTTGTCTTTGCAGCAGAAAGTATTCACAGTTCACATCTGGTTAGAGTATCACTTGTTATGCGTTGTAAATTGTCCACCGTCAGACATCTTGTGTCATATTATTGTCCTATTTGTGACAAAGCATCAGGAACAGCGATCAGTTCAATACCTATCCTGAAATGCAAAGGAAAACAGTTACAGTTTAGCTTAACTATACCAGTCTTTTGGATACATACATTAATTAAGAATAACATTGACAGCCTTAAGTGACATACTGCATATCTACATCGTATAATGCTTTGGAAGACATTCATGGTCTTATGAGTATATACGTGTATACATTTATCTTTAAAACATGTACTGTAGGGTTGTCAATTTAGTTAAATACGTTTAAACAGCTGTCTACTGTTATAGTCACTTTCATACTTTTTCTATTCAAGGCACCGCATACTCGCGTTGGTCTCATACTTTTTCAATTAAAGGCACCACATACTCGCGTTGGCCGCGTATTTTTCCTGTTAAAGTCACCAGATACTAGCGTTGGTCGCGTATTTGCCCTGTAAAAGTCACCACATTCTCTCATTAACGGCATATGTTTCCTATCAAAGTTACCAAATACTCGCATTGGCCGCGTATTTGCTTATTTAGGAGTTATAACAGATTTATTATCATAAAGAAGTTACACAACGTTTCGATTAAAAGCAGAAAACGTCGTTTTAATGACAAGTCATTGGTGATATTACCCTATACACTGCAATGAAAATGGAAATTGCGTTAAATTTGGGACTTTTCGGATTTTCAAAAAGTTGCTCTCCTATAACAAATTTTTATACGCTTGGAATGGCATTGTTAGGAATGGCGTAGCTTGATCTAAACAAATTGTGGTAAAGTTAACTACACTAACGGTATCGCCCGTAATATCAGCAACAACAAAATAATTCGAATAGTGTTTTAACGGAGGAGTCAAAATGCACGGAAAAGTCAAAATACCACGGAATGTACAGAATGCTACAAGTTCAAAGCAGTGAGTACATGTAAACACAGTAGACAGAACCCCTTCGAATTTACTTGTTAAAATTAACTCTGGCAGGTAACGCGATGTGTCAGCTAAAAGTGCTTACATGAGGAGAGTTTTATAATTAAGAAATAATCTATGGCTTAGAGTGCTTTATCGAAATTGAAGCATTCCCCTGAGGTGATGTGCCTGGCGGATTAATTCACGAGGGCGAAGCCCGAAGGCACGTTACCGACGGGAAATGCTTCAATTTCGGTAAAGCACTCCAAGCCAAAGATTATTTCGATTCTTATAAGCCGAATTTATGAAAACTATCGTAACTACTACGGACCTTTTTCAGTTAGGCGGTAATGTGTAAAATAGCATAAATAGTGGCTGTTGGAATTCACTCCTCTATAAGAGCAACCAGTCAAGATATCATATATAACTATATTATACAAACACATTTTAGTTTAATCATCTAATGCACAAAAAAAAATTAAAAAAATACCCGATTGTGACATCATGCAGAAGACGTCAGATTCAACAAAGCAGACAATCGAATTAAAAGCGATCCGTTAATCTGAACTGTACAACGTCTTAACGTGGATTTATGACGTCAGTGTAATGACGTCAACGTTTTCATTCATTGCTTTGTCTCCCGGAATCAAAACATTGTATGACGCCTAATCCTGATAGATTTTCTTAGCCTTTTTAAAAGAAAACAAAGTGAAGGTATTCTAAGGCTTACTTAACGCAATCAAAAGTAATATTTAGGTTCTTAAACACAACTATTTCATGCGACTGATGTATTTATACAGATATTATTTTTATTTCTATTTTGTACGCCTGAGTAAATTAGAAAAGTTGGAAGGAGCTACTTCCATGTCCGAAACTCCTCCTTCTTTTCTGAGTGCTTTAATCATATTAATGCACTCAAATTGACTACAGAAATATACCATAGGCATATTAGAATTGATACTAATACATTTAAGGTAGTATGCGACCTTTGTCCGACGTCAGACGTCAAATACCAGTTTTCTCCGATATTTATGAAATTTTGCCTAATGATACTTTAACATATCGATCGCATTGTGTTTGTTTTAATATTCCTATTTTACATTTTGTTTCCTTGCAACATGACATCGAATGTCGGTGGTATAAAATCGACGTTTTATATGCATAACTGTTTAAAAAAATTCCTGATCTTAATGCTATAACCACCACATGCTAGTTCTCTATCTGCGAAATACGCATATATAAAAGTTTGATGTTTTTGTCGTCATTTTTGCCAACGCACAGCGTTTAATACTGAAAATCTTCCCATTTTTGCATTCGAATTTGTGACTCCTGATTTGCGTTAAAGTGAGTTTTGGTCAACGGAACCAGATTCAATCAACTAATGACTTACATTGTGATTAAGTGTTACAGTAGATCGTAACGGATAACACTGAAAAAATTTATAAAAAGGGGGAGGGAGGCGGGGTAGGGGGTTATAAGATAATCATTATTGAGCAAATAAAACAGATAGCGATACCCATAACTTACATATTCATATTGAAGAGTCTGAGCAATGTATGCGCTTTTAATATTCGCTGATACTTCTCAAGTGTGTTGCTAGTTTCACATATGATGATCAAAATTCTTTAATTATGGTTATCTATACGTATGTAATATGATAAATTATGGTCGCACGTGCGTCTCAAACGCACGCATCGTGCATTTCATAAAAAATCCCCATCTATTCACTTACATTGATTAAGCCAATGGTAGCAACACTTTACAGTATAACGAATAAGGAGAAAGTTATATAATTCACATTATTTAATAGCTCGTTCGTTGTTATTGACATCATACTGTTTGGTATCATAGGAGGTTTATCAAAGAATGCGCATAATAATGTTTACTATTCTACATGACATGAAGAGTTTGTCATTTAACAATATCATTAACTGTAACTTTCAACATTTGACCGTGTTTTATAAAATATCCGACATCCGACATTATTCGGCATCATTCCTTCTGCTCTTCAACCTCTTTTAAACAAAATTATCCATTTGGAAAGCAAAACGTTGATATGTCTTACATTCAAGCAAACACATCAATCACCCATGTAAAAAATACTGTTTATTAAAATAAGAAAAATAATAAAAGTCATCATCATCATTATCATATTCATGTTCACTGTGCAAGAATATAAGGATCTTACATGCCTGTCCGTGTAAGACGTTTTCCCCTACCCGAGGGACACTGTAGAATGAGTTACCTCAAAATCTTCTTTAGACGCATTTTATTTACTAGATGTGCTCTACAAGTAGTGTCGATATTGAAATCCAAATCTCCCTAGTGATAAAACAAACTAAAGCCAGCAATACATGTATTCAGAAAGATGTATCACTAGAAACTGGCTGTATATTCTTAGACATGCACGTCCTACCTGTGCTGAATAAAATCGTTATAAACAGATTTATACGAGAGCACGTTTATTACATGCATCAGCATATATCAACTATCAAAAATTTACATGATAGCTTCAGAAAACGATTATTGCTCTATCTGTGATGCACTTGATACAAAAACCGTCTCCCGAACATCGCCTGATAATTTTCATCCTGCGCTAAACATCGCCTTTTTTCGTATATACGGTGTATTTCAAACTTAAAAATCTCCATTAAAACAACGATTTTGACATTATAGGATGGAAGGATGATAGGGAAAAGGTTAAAAAATATAGTACATCGGGAAATTGTCTTTGTTTTGCAATATGTTTAAAGAAATGCGTCCATAAACTTTAAAATTGTCAAAATTAACGTTAAGTTTAACATTTAACCTCACCGATTTACTTTAAAACAACATATTTTCAGGATCTAAGATCGATTTTGCAAACCTTATTTCTTATATGATAAGGCACATGAGGTGATTTTACCGAATATTTGTTTTTATAGACCAAAATGAGGATAATACTTAGCCCTCTAAAGTTTTAAAATCAATATATCTATCCTGCGCCAAACATTGCATCCTGCGCCGAACATAGCCGGTTACCTAGTGTGATCTCCGTTTTTATAGGCTATAGCTTAAAATCGTTTTCAGTGTTCGAAATATTTATCTCAACATTTAGGTATTATATTGAACTAATATGCATATACACATATAATACACTTATAATAGCATAACGTATTATTGTTGTGTATGATAATGTTGAACATTTTTTACGAAGCAGCTTTTAATTCCGTTTACGTCAAAGAGATCTTTTTGCGTCAGGTTCGTACGACGTGTGAACCACCAAATGATTTAAACCCATTACTACATTTTGATATCAACAATATTTTACACTTATTGTTGTAGAAGAAAAGTTGGCTGACGGGAATCATCACCATGCAGGTTTTTATTCGAGACTGCCAAAAAAGGCAGGCGTGCCCTAAAAAAGACAGGGTGTACTTTGGGGACAGGGCAGTTTCTGCATGTTAGAACACTTGAGAATGAAAAAATATCCGTTAAAATTTAAAACGTTTCTTCTAGAAGATTGCAACCCATACATAGTGAAAATGTTCTTTTATTATGCTAAGAGAGGCTTCTTAGAGAGGATTTTAAAAGGTTTCAAAATTTTAAAAAATGTTTTATGTAGGCTACAACAAAAAACATCAGGGGCGGAAAGGGGAGTCAAAAGGGGTAGCAGGAGGGAGGAAAAAAAGGACAAGGTACAACACCCTGCTAGAATGCTCTCGATAAATCCCTACAATGTTTCGGAAATGCTAATACTTTTTGTTCAAATATATTCCGTTTACTTGTGATAATCAACGAAACGTTGTTGTTTACTAAGATGTACTGGCCGGCAAAAGAAACGCAAGGGTGGTGCGGTGGTCGAGTGGTTAATGCTCTTGACTACCAATCTGGAGGTCCCGGGTTAAATCCCGACCGAGGCACGCGAAATTTCCCACCCATGTAGAGATGAACTGGTTAGATACCAAGAGGTTACGTCTCACGTGTATCGGTGCTATACACCGGGCATGTAAAAGAACCAAGGGTTCTATTCGTGAAAGAGCTAGGGTCTGGTACCCGGATTCCTTTGTATCTGCATCTGTCTGTCTTCAACCTGCGCCTATCAGGAGTCTTGGCAAGTTTACCCAGGGAGAAGTTCCAGTGTCAGTCGGAACTTATAAAATGAATAATAAAAAAAGAATCGCAACTTTGCCAATTAACTTGAAATTTATTATATCCGGTGTAGAATTCGCCTAGAGCAGAGGCAAAGAAGAAATGTCTCGAAATTAATTATCAACTTGCAATTTCATGCAGACAGACAGAAAACACGCTTTAATGAAAACAATTACGCTGACACCTTTTTTTAGATAATAAGAAAATAAAAAAGTTGTTTTTCTTTGCCATTGACTATACTAGTATCAATAAAAACGGCGTCCTGTTATCAATTAATGCATTTTCATGTATTGACAGCTCTTAAATTATGGAATAGCTATCCACAAGGCCTTTTGGGTTTTAGCAGACTCGCACACCAGCTATGATGTGTATCAGAAGTTTACTAGGTAAAGTAATTACTTATTTCAAGAAATATTATGTTGAATTATTTCGATACCGTCTGCCTTTTATCAGCATATGGCCTACGATGGAGAAAGCGCCGAAGTCTGAAATATATAAGAATTGGTTCTGGGCCAATGTTTTGAGAACTTGTTACGTTGTTTGTTCGAGATTTAACTCCCGTTTTCCACAGTATTTCAGTTGTTTATAGGCGTGCAGTTTACCTTTATTCCTGGGAAGGATTAGTACTAAACACCATCCTCCGTAAGAAACTGCTAACTTTCTCGCATAAAGAGGGAGGGCGGAAGAAAAGCCCGCCCCCCCCCCCCCCCCAAGAAATTAATATTTCGATACCGTCTGCCTTTTTTCAGCATATGCCTACGATGGAGAAGGCGGTCTGTGATTGGTCTGGGCCATGTTGGACTTGTCGTTGTTGTCAGTCCCCGTTTTCCACAGTATTTCAGTTGTTTATAGGCGTGCAGTTTACCTTTATTCCTGGGAAGGATTAGTACTAAACACCATCCTCCGTAAGAAACTGCTAACTTTCTCGCATAAAGAGGCATGGTCAGTAGGAAGGCTCGAACCCGGTAGCAATTTCAAGTTAGCGACCTTGGCCACTCGACCACCGTAGCTATATGTATGTGCTCGAAAAGGAAAAAGTTACCAACCGATCATACATGGTCTTTTTATAAAGGTGTAAACGCGCACAACTCAGTTTTCATCTTTTTTGATAAAATAAGAGTTACTTGTAACTTGTGTAAGCATATATATTATTGTACATTGTAGAATATAAAACTAACAATCGCATGGAATTATTTTGCTCATTCTTATGTTTGTAGATAACGATAAGAATCAATCATGCAAAAGCAGGAAAAATATTAAGGAACATGCGTACATTCTAAAAATCGATAACTGTTTTATGAACAGTAGCATTTAAATTTTATTTGACTCACACAGTATGCACGATTTCAATCATTTTTATCTCAAGCTTCAGCCTTGCAACTTTTTAAATTTGTTAGCCAACACTAGGATCTACGTTAAATCCCCACGTGAGTCATTAGTTGATTGAATCTCGTTCCGTTGACTAAAAATAACCTTAAAGCGAGCCGAGAGTCACAATTTCGGGTGGGAAAATGGGCGGATTTTCAGTATTAAACGTTTTGTGCTCGAAAAAAT
This sequence comes from Saxidomus purpurata, assembly GCA_022818135.1. Classification (NCBI taxonomy): domain Eukaryota; kingdom Metazoa; phylum Mollusca; class Bivalvia; order Venerida; family Veneridae; genus Saxidomus; species Saxidomus purpurata. The sequence goes on from JAFMSR010000007.1 coordinate 3,407,986, forward strand.
GACAAAAAGCATATTCAATTTTATATGTGCGTATTTCGCTGGTAGAGAGCTAGTATATGGTATAATCAAAATTACATTTAGGTCATATTTGAACCAGTTGTACATGTAAAAACGTCGATTTTACACCACCGCATTCGACGACACGTTGCTAGGAAAAATAGAATAATTAAAACGATCATAATGCGAGCAATCTGTTATGGTACCATTAGGCAAAAGTTCATAACCAAAGGTCGCATACTACCTTAAAGGGGGAACTTTTGACTTTTAATTTGGGCAAGTCCGTTTCAATAGATAGGGTGCTTTGTAGATTGTTCTTTTTTAATAAAGAGATGTACCTTTTTCCAGGAAGTTTTGACGTTTCTTTCAGTACCTCAAAAAGTTTTGGATAGTATCCCCCGACATTCTGTTGCTCATTAAATGTGTTATTGCAATGTATTTGACATATCAAAGCAGGTTCTCGTGAGCCAGCACAAAATGCCGGTAACTCGGCTTGAGTTAAAACAAAGACCATCTGCAATAGAATAAAATACAATTTTTGAACATAATTTCTACGTAACAGACATTGCATTTTAGCTCACTTGAGCATATGCTCAGGGTAAGCTTTTAGGATCGCCTTTTGTCCGTCGTCTGTCATCTTAAGAAATTTGTCTGTTATCATTTTACTTAAAATTGCGTCTCCTTTAAAATCGCTAGATGGAAGTTTATTACTTTTGGTGTGGATGGTCCTTGAGTGGTTCTCTACAAAAGTTAAATTCATCATAGAGCTGAAGTAAAATTGACTTGGTTTTTGTAAAACACAATTCCTAAGGAGGAAATGCTCATTTGTAGAAGTAGGTTGGTCAAGTGAGTTTAACATTTTAAAAGTACTTTATCGTGTTATTTTCAGTGTATTTACTAAGTGTTTTAAGTAATGTTTTGTCTATGTCTATTTAACACTTTTTGCTGATTTTATTGCAATATTTTAACACCTGTGACTGTTGAATGAGATTTTGCTTTGATAGGTTTTCATGCTATTTGCAACAAGATGGATATAGGACAGACTTTGGGAATAGTACATTTAATATAAGGGTGAGGTGATTTTGTGTTGTATGTGTTTTTATTTATTTGCTAGTTAGATTTGTTTGTTTGTGACCTAATTTCGTTGATTTGTTTTTGGATTTTTTTTACAGTTGATATGATTTTTATTCTCTCCGTACATGGATGTGTGAAGGTCGGGGAATAATCACTCTCCATATCTTACAATCATTCAAACAGTAATTATGCAATCCCAATCATATCAATATCAATATAAAACTTATTATGAATAGTAGCATGTGAAATCATGTAAGTTAAAAGGAGAGATCATTTGTAATGTCAAAAATTCCTTCACAGTCTTGACATTTGTATGTCTTATAATAATTATATAAGTAAAAAAAAAACATTCACGTGAACCTGTTAATAAATATGAAAAGACAAAAGAAGAAAAACCTTTGTTTGTTAATTCTAGAGAGAAAGAGAATCTTCTATATTTATAATAATAAAACCCTGGTACACCGAGTTATTATTTAAAGGACCATTACTAAGACCAAATCGAATTTTCTTTTAAATCTGGAATTGTAACGGGCGTCTTCTCAGAAAGAAACTATGACATACTGTTTGGAAGGTGACCATATTGTGTTGAAAATTTGAGTTTAATAAAAGAATCAAAATCAGTTATATTTTGCCTTTTCAAAAACGAAAGTAGGTTTTCAAGATTTCAAATTTCTTTATCTCCAAGATGGAGGCTGTCAATAGGTTGTACATGCATAAGCGTGCCTTTTTTTAATTATAGTTGAAAGAACTTAACTTCCAATGATGTGCAACGTATATTTATGACTATTTACAACATGCAATAAAGCGAAAGTAGGTCAAAAATACCACCCGGGTCATTCTTAGGAAATACAAAAATCATTCACTCGTTTTTTAGCAGCAGTATTTCAAACAGGGACATACTCCACGGCTATGGTAAAGTTTAAGAAGCCAATTTCAAAATGTGTTTTCCTGTTACAATTCCAGATTGATAAGAAAATTCGATTTGGTCTTAGTAATGGACCTTTAACAAACAAGATTTGTAGTTTACTGAGATTCATAGAAGTCCCTTAGCTTATAACAAAATGTATTATTTGCCAGCTTTCAAAAAAGTTTTCTGATTCTTCACTGCAATTACTTTATGTATATTAAACTGATGTTGTAAAAACATTTTATATCCAGCCCATGTCAACTTGTTTATGAAAGTTTGCAAGTGAATATGTATCTTTTAAGATAGAGAATTATTAAAGTTTTGGAGACAAATTCTTCTCTAAATAACACACTTACTCATCAAAGCTTAATTCTGAATTTTTACTTTTGAGCAATGAACCTAAATCATCAAGAAAGTTGTTGACCACTTTACATTGCCAAAACAATTGTTTTATTGTCTCAGATTCTTTTTTACAGAAAAAAACAAACATCCCAATCTTTCAGATTTAAAGTTTTAAGGTATTTGTTAACGGATATAATACGGTGTAAAACTCGGAACTGCAACTGCTGTATATTAATCTTTTGCGACTTTAAAAGAGTCACTATAAATGTTTTTCCACTTATTTTCCTCAGAAGGAAATTGTTCTTTCCATTTAACTTGGCTTTTTGGATATTCATTATTCATATTTAACAAAGTGTATATGTCCCTACATCCAGTTGCAGATTTCAGTAATATTTTGCTGATGGTGTTATTCAAGGGTTATCAATGTTTGTTACATTTTCTACAGTCTTTGAATTGAGATTCGCTGAAATTTTAGCAACCATATGCAATCTGCGTTGATAATTAATTATTACGAAAATGTCCAAGAAAAAGATGAGAGAAATCTCAATATGTAAGTGTGTTATCAAATTATTGATTAAATTTATATCAGTTCATGCAAGTTAATGGTTAATCTGACCTTGAATCTCCTTGAGTCTTATGAATATTAATGAGGCACTGAAATCGTATCCCTGTCGATGTCGCTCGTATAACAAAGGTTTGAATGTGTTATATGTATTCAATCATGTTTTCGGATTAAGGGCACATATATTTAATGAGATGTTATAAAAATAATTTGTCAATACAACTTAATGTTGCACTGTCGTGATTCTCTTAAAACGCTTACATTAATAGTGTCTATTATCTCCCTTTATTTTTGCATTGTATACTTTTGTACGTGCGGACAAGGAAGATTTGATATTTGAATTAAGATGAACTGTGTTCATATCAGGTCCAGTGCTGATTTCTACACACGTATACAAGGCACGTCAACCTATGTATGCCGAAAGCGCATCTCGACATTCTTTCAGCGGTTTTATTTTTGACACGGCACTATATATGGAATGCTCCTGGCCGTTTTGATGTGGAAGGAGCGATCATTTTTTGTCTGTTTCTAAAAAGATGTCTTTGAAGTTGTATTCATACCTAAAAAAGCTTCTGCTTTTTATAAAACCAATATAAACAATTGCGTAAAGTTAAATTCAATTTGGAGAGAGAAAATGCACGCTAATTGTAATAATTTTTCACGAAAACGTCTTATCCCTTATATACAGTTTAGTATTAGCTTATTCTAACCACGTGATGCATGACAGTCTACGTGGTGTAATCTTACGAGTCGAGTGCAAATCCCGATCAAACCAATTTTTTAAATATTTTTTATTCTGTTTTTTTTTCTTACTTTTTTCAGCTCTAAATCTACCCTTTAAATGTTTTTATTTCTGCAAATATATCAGACTAATAAGGATAATAACAATGTAAAATTAAGTTTCGGTATAAACAATACGGTAATGGCTGATTACAGATCTGGTTATTTGAAAAAATGGACGGTAACGGTTCACCATTCTTATCGTATAATAGTATAAACTTATCAGAGTGGAATTATTGCCCATTCATAAAATTCTCATTTTGCTTTGGTTTTTATCCCTTTTACCTTTTGTTGGTTAAAAGCTTTTGAACTTTGTGATCATATACCTCTTGAAACTTTGAACAGGCTAATTAGTTGTTGGAGTTTAAAGACTTAATGTGTTGTTATTTTACAGAGTATACCGAACACTTAAACGCATTAATGAAGTAGCAGCTGTTTCCGAATAGTAAAGGGGTCACAGTACGAAAATCGTTTCTTATAAAATGTTGTATTATTGTAAACAGTTTTGAATAAATACTGTATACAGGCCTATCGCCGCCGGATGTGTTGAAATACAGCGGGGGAAAGTATTTATTTTCAGAAGCTAGATTCTCACGCAATACCATTTACATAGTACCAGGTGTTATCATTTTGCTCATTAAAAGCCATTTTGCCACGTCTTTGATGTTTTTCATCATACCTTTCTTGTAATTACAAGTATTGTACGAAAACACTTACCTCAAGCGGCACCTGTGCAATATCCGCAATGCATTTTGCCATGCGTTCCTCGATGTTTTCATCTAATTCTGATCGTTTAAAATTGGTAAATAGAAGGCAAAGAGGCATTTTGAACTGTTTGATTTTAGGTAATAATACTCGTTTACTTGCAAAGTGTATAAATGTAGCGGAGGGCTTCTTTATCACTTGTTATCTTTATGTTCCTTAAATTTCAACCGGAAAGTAGGTTAAAGTTTATCGCACTGCCCTTTTCATGCCTTTGCATTTTACACGCAAAGCTTGATCTTTTTAGCTCACCTGGCACACAGTGCCAGAGTGAGCTATTAGGATCGCATTCCGTCCTGCGTCCGTCGTATGTCTGTTAACATTTTCCTTCAAACGACATCTTGTCTGAAACCACTATGCCAATGTTGATGAAACTTGGCAGGGGTGTTCCTTGCGTAGTCCTCTCAAACTTCTTCAAATCATTTCATTCCATGCAGAACTCTGGTTGCTAAAGCAACAAAAAGGAAGAATTTTAAAAATCTTCACTCAAGAACAGGAAGACCTAGAGTTTAGATATTTGGCATGTTGCATTGCAGAGTGGACCTCTATCAAATTATGACCCCCGGGTCAAAATTGATCCCGCCCAGGGGTCATTTGTTTTTACATAGGCTTTTGTAGGAAAATTTCATCTCTAAAATTACAAGGCCTATAGAGCTTAAATATTTAGAATGTAGCATTGCCTAGTGAAACTCTACCAAGATTGTTCAAATTTAGACCCATAGAAACCATGTTAAAACTTAGATGATGTAAAAACATAGAAAACCATTTTGTCATAAAATAGCATTGTCGCAGAAAAACAATAATAATATCAAACAGGGAATGCCACGTACCAAAAACGCAGCCTCCCCAAAACGAGCCCCACAGCACCCAGAAGTGCACACCACCAACACACACACACACACAAGCCATTTCATAACAGTACAAATGTACTCAATCTAAAAAATATTGCCTTGCATAATGATGCTTATATACTGCTATAAATAGCATCATTCTTTGAGATAACAACAGACATCATACAGTGGAATTTCTTTCTGACAGGTTTAAGAAATTTGTATTTAGTTTGTTTTGCAACTTTTTCTATTCAACATTATATTTTGCAGACTTCGTTAGTTATCATTAATTATGCATTCCTCCCACACAAAGTTATGTATACTATACGAAATGAGAAACTTCCGATAAGTTTGCTTGGACATTGCTGGATGAAAACAAAACGGTGGAATCATTGTTATGTATGCGTTTAAAGACAGTTCCATGATGCATATTTAGTGCCAAAGATGGCCAAAGGTAAAACAGAATAAGGGGGGAATTTTGACGAAGTGAGGTAGGGACTAAAAACAAAAATAACACTTGATAACGGGTATGACCATCTCCTGAGTTGACCAGTGCAGTGTATCACTGGTGCATAGAATTGACTAAAGTGTTGATTTCTGCCTGTTGAATATTGTTCCATTCCTGAATGAGCGCTTGACTAAGTTCTTGGCGTTAGCAGGTGGGTTGGGACGACGCCTCACTCGTCTATCCAGAATATCACAGACGTGCTCGAAGGGTTGAGATCAGGACTTTAAGCAGGCCAGTCATCAATAAAAAAACATTCATCTGTTCCATACTAACGTCAAAATCTTGATTTTTCAGCATGATAATGCCACATCTCATACAACTATAGACACTGTAAATTTCCTTATATCAAATAACATTGATTTAATTGATGACTGGTACGCTTAAAGTCCTAACAAGAGGCGGTCGTATCCATTATTAAGTTTTTCAACCCCTACATAACTTGGTAAAAAATTCCATCCATATTCTGTTAACCTTTGACCATCATTTTTTCACCAAACAATGCATCATGAAACACTCTTTAAACGCATATATAACAATGAGTCCCCCGTTTTGTTTCCATCCAGCAAACTTACAGCAGTTTCTTATTTGTATAGTATATTTGATCTAAAGATTTTTTATGACTCTCCGCTTTATCAACAAGTAATGGGGAAAATCTATTTTTGTACTTCATATTTCTTTTTGTTTTGTTAAATAAGTATATGATGCAAGCAGCGTTAAACAAAATCTCGTTTGTTTAAATAACTCTGTACTATTTCATTCGTAATGTTTACCTTTTTTGATTGAGCCTACAAACTAACCCTCAACTTTTCATGTAATCATTTAATAAGAAAATAAAAGTATTTGACTTGAGTTGACTACATTATAATTGTCCTTAATAAGAATGATTGTTCAACAATTTCGGCTCATTATAGACGGACAAGAAATTGAAATTATTTTGTTAACATAATCGCTTGTGTCTACCGCTAAAGATTGAGCGCAGAAAGTGTCATCACAAAGACAACCGTTATTGTAAACTGACAGTCGGCTGTTATTGTAAACTGACAATCGGCTGTTATTGTAAACTGACACTCGGCTGTTATTGTAAACTGACAATCGGCTGTTATTGTAAACTGACAATCGGCTGTTATTGAAATAAATAAAACCATGGAAGTAAAACTTAAATATTGAGTTTATACAATTAAAATTCGTGTTGGTGTTCATTTGTTTTTGCCACATTTACCGTATACTCAAATACCTATATTGGATCCGAAGGTTTGAACGAATGTTCGGATATCAGGATATTCGTTGCCATCCCTCATTTTGCTAAAAAACTAGAAGACCCAGAGCTTAGATAGTTGGCATGTAGCGTTTTCTAGTGGACATTAACTGAGGTTGTTTTTTTTTTTAATCATTACACTCGGGTCAAAACTGTACCAGCCAAGGGAGATATTTCCTTTTACATAGGAATCTATAGGAAAAACTTGCACCACAAGACACAGAGCTTAGATATTTTGAATGTAGCATTATATAGTGGTTTTGATTTGAAACGACAGCAAAGAAATTTGAATCATATGTACAGTTATGAATGCATATTTCAACTTTGACATTGGCTGACCTTGACCTTTGGCCTAGCTTTTGTTTTTCACGCTAAATAGAAGAAATTGGACTGTTTCGTTTTGCTTCCAAAATTCCTATGACTCACATTGATTATTACCTTTTGACCTAATCTTTTTTTTTTAAAGTGCAATGATAGTCAGGTGAGCAATATAGGTCCAGCATGACCCTCTTCCTATGAATAAAATATAAAATTTGGCAATTCTATGTTACATATGGGCAGCTAAGGAGACCCGTGCTTCCGTTGCACCGTTGAATATGTGAAACATAGTATACTACTTGGCTTTAATAGATACATGTATATATAAATTTTTCGACAAGACAAAATTCATTTGTCTCAATGACCTGCCATTTTGTGCCACATTGTTTGGTTTGGTTTTATCATGGTTAGTGTGTCGTTTTTATATTTGACTTTGTAAGCAAAGACCCCGGTGATAGTTTAGCAAACAAATCGGGTGACTCTAGTAAATTTTGAAATTATCTTCTAATGGTACGCCGCCAGTATGAAATGAATCATCTCTTTGTTTGACTTTGTATTTCAACTGCGCTTCACAATAAACTGACTATGCATATTAATTGCCAAAATATGATATCTTCGATAAACATTTTAGGTAGTTCTCTAGTTGTATATGAAAAACCTCGGCCATGTTTCAATTTGATTATTCAGGTTACCACTGGGAATTTACATAGACTAAATAACCTTGGATGCAGCGAGTAGGTGGTCTCAATTTTAGACACTAATTCGGCTGTCTTATTATCTTCAACATTTTGCTTATAAAGATATAACATGAATTGTAGAACTTCCTCTGTAATATTTTATGATGACCGATGCATTAATCCACGTATCCCTCTTTACGGTAGCGCCTGGCCTTAGCTGATTTTTTTATGTTTCTTACCCTGTTCAGAAAGTAGTTATGCATTATTGGAAAGGTCGTTTCAATCTCTTGTGAAATAAGAAGTGTTTATGCTTATGACTTAAGATAGGACATTAACTGTGATATAATGTCTTACCATTCTTCGATTTTTGAACAATGCTTACAGATAGGGATAACCCGAAGAAAAATTTGCATCTTATACATTCTTCCCTGTTTGAAGGAATCGTGTCATAGATTTTGAAAACACTGTTTGATACAGTGTATTACCAATTTTAATAGTAAGTGGTTTTAACCTTCAGAGCATATATACACAGGTAGAGGGACCTTCAAACATTTTGTTACATTTGGATTAGAAAAAAGTTTTGCAACCCTACCGACCCTCCTTTTTGACCCCTCCCAAATTCTTTTATGACCCTGGAAAAAATAGCATGTAGAGCATTTCTTTTTTCATAGAATTTTGTGTTGTCTGTGTTCAATTTTTGTGTGTGATTTCTTCAATAAATATTACATCAAAGACCTAGTAAAAGTTGAATACTGTTATGGGTACCCATCAAATTACTAGTTCACATTATGGAAAAATCCCTACCTATAGCTACCGGCCCATCTTTTTTCAGCATGTTACAAGATACAGACTATTTTAGGCCTTATTCGATAACAACTGCTTTAAAAAAAAATTTAAAATGGTATTTTGGTCACCTTCTTCAAATGTAAAATCAATGTACTTTCCACACACAATTAAATTTCTTGGTTTTAGCAAGAGTTATCTTTGTCAGTAACTATAAAGACAACTCAACACTTTATTTTACTCAGACTATATAAATTGTTCAAAACGGATTACATGGTTGAAGATTATTGTATTCTCATACTACCAGTGGGTCATAGAACTGCATTTAGTAAATTCCTATGTGGATTTGCACTAATTAGGATTGAGACAGGTTGATTTAAGACTCTAAGTGAAGAACTTAAAAATGCCCTTTCTATTTGTGATTGTGTGGTAAATGAAACACATGTAATTTTGAATTGTCATGTGAATGATGAAATTCGGTTTCCGCTTATTTTTAATTAGTCACTTTGATAACTTCACAGACAGCGATAAATTTACTGTATTATTCTCCGGCAAAGACTTGATAAGATTGTGTGCCAAGACCTGCTTTGAAATTCTTAAAGAAAGACAATTTTTACTTTGTAAATAATGTTTTGTATTTAACTGTAGAGCGTACAGCTCTGCCAATGATTATCATTGAATTTTATCCGTTTTGTGCAATATATTCTTATTACAAAGAGTTTTGTACATTATCAAAAATAGATTAAGGTTTTGTAGATAAGAATATATAACTTAACTGTTTTATTCAAAATGTTGTCTAGTGTTAAACAATTAAGAAATAATCTATGGCTTTGAGTGAAATTGAAGCATTCCCCGGAGGCGATGTGCTTGGCGAAATAATTCATGAAATGCTTCAATTTCGATAAAGCACTCCAAGGAATAGATTATTTCGATTCTTTTAAGCCGTTTTTTCAAAACTGTCGTAACTACTACGGTCCTTTTTTCAGTTCGGCGGTAATGTGTAAAATAGCATAAATAGTGGCTGTTTGAATTCACTCCCCTATTCGGGCAACCATACAAAATATCATACATAAATATATTATACAAACTTTTTTTAGTTTAATCATCTATAATACATAAAAAATACCTGACTGTGACGACGTCAGATTCAGAACCTAGCAGAGCAGACAATCGATTAAAGGTGTACCGTTAATTTGAACTGTACAACGTTTTAACGTGGAGTATGACGTCAGTGTGATGACGTAAACGTTTTCATTCATTTTTTGTCTCCCGGAATCAAAACATTGTATTAATGTTAATGCTGAATTTCTTGGCCTTTTTAAAGGAAAGCAAGGTGAAGGTATTCTAAGACTTACTTGACGTAATCAAAATAATATTTAGGTTGTTAAACAATACTTTTTCATGCGACTGATGTATTTATACAGATACATTTCTATTTCTATATTTTATTTAGTGCGCGGGAGTAAATTAGAAAAGTCGGAAGGAGCTACTTCCATGTCCGAAACTTCGCCTACTTTTCCGAGTGCTTTAATCATATTAAAGCACTCGAATGGACTATAGAAATATACCATAGGCATATAAGAATATAATATATTTGTCATGTTTTAATGAGATTAATATTGTGTCAGTCTCTTGTAATTCTGTTTTAGAGTGGCCATGTAATTTTCATGTGATTTTGGAAAATTGTATGTATTGTATGATATTTACATGGATGAGACGTTAATAAAGAATAAAACATTTAAAACGCAACAGTTAGGTTAAAGGACAATATCAAACAAATATCAAACACAATAGTAGTTAACGATGTGGTATAAAATTAATCAGTGACATATCAACAATTTATTTGGAAAAAAACAACAACAAAAAAACAAAAAAAACTCTAACATAATTTTGCGTTATCCCGTAATCAGGTTTTTTTCCAAGCCAAAAATTCGTCAATAGCTTCAAAGGTTGGACTCCTTCTAATACAAAAATGTTCAGTAATATGTTTGTTATGTTTTTGAATGTCTTGAGCGCATTATCATGGTCACTCTACTGACCATCTTCACAACGTTCTAACATGTTAAACTCGCTTAAACTTGTGTCTAAAATATAAATATTCTTCAATTTAGTGAAATGTAAAAAGCTCAGTCTATTTGAATATACTAATAGACTCTAAGCCACCAACGCTGGGAGGATTACATCCCAGTACAGATTCATTAGACATTTTACCTTGAACTAAAAATTCGTTAGAAGATGATAAAATAAGTGTTACTGACTTTGTTGTGTCATTATGACCGCTGTCCTTGCTTCATCTTTGCATTTCTTGCGTAAATGTAATATACATACATATCTATAGTAAAATGTACGCGAATATGATATTATTCGTCAATTCTAAACATAAAAAACGTGTCAGGAACTCTGTAGTGCAGATTTAGATAAAAATACAATGTCCGAAAGCTACACGCTAAAAAATCGTTATATAACGTAAAGAGTGCGTTACTTTACCATTCTTTCAGGCATTATCAACAAACAAAAAAACAAAAATAATATCAAACAGGGAATGCCACGTACCAAAAACGCAGCCTCCCCAAAACGAGCCCCACAGCACCCAGAAGTGCACACCACCAACACACACACGCACGCACGCACGCACGCACGCACGCACGCACGCACGCACACGCACACAACACACACACACACACACACACACACACACACAATCATGTACACACACAAACATACACTACCAACACACACAAGCATACAAAGCAAACACACGAGGACAAAACGAACAATTAACGGAACACAGTGGGGCACCGCCTTGGAACGGTCAGTGGCAAAAACACCACTGGGGAGCTTAAACCGGTTTATGGTGCGCACCCAACCTCACTCTTACCCCCACCATGTTCCAAAGTCACAGGACAGTGTAAATAAAAGTAATCCCTGCTAGGTGAATCTCTAACACACGCAATGGAAACATAAAACTAAAGCACTAGCGGATTTTAATACATGTGTATCTTATTTACACTATATTTAGAACATATAAAGATAAGATAAGCCTGTTTCAAAAAGTTTATCGTCGTTTATCAGCAATGGCACTTACGAAAACATTGAACAGGAGACGGAATATGTTCTTGTATCTCCTGCTAGTTGCTTTGTTTGCCAAAGGTAATATGTTTCTTATGATTTACAATACTTGCATTCTAAACAAGTTTGATTTATACTACAGTACATCTAGACAGCTGATTATTATGTGCAATCTAATGCAACGTATTGTTTTTGCACACTTTAATTTACAAACAAAAATTTGCTATGAGTAATTATCTGGGAAATAGAAAGGCCAATGAACTGCAAGTAAAACGGGAAGGCAGTTAAAAACGAGTCATGCATGTGCCGTAATAGCCTCGCCACCAGGCAAGATGATAATATCATTCATTAAACTCCAAGCAAAATGATTTCAGTCAGGGCTCGATAATATACATTTTTGGCGGCAAAGGGAGGGAATTTGTAGGAAATCAGTGGACAGGCAATTACAAAATAGAAGGAAATGTGAGGACTGAATGCCAGTCGAATGCCCTAATTTCACTGTTCTAAATGTGTCAGTAGTGTCTCACGTTAGAGTGAGTATGGTATCAGTGAGAACAACTTGTTATAATTGTATTGTGATAGATAACATGTTTTAATACTTTTCTAGAATAATTACAACTTTTCAAGATGAAGGTATGGACGAAAATCAATAGAAATTGTCCTTTTGTAAACGAGATGAAACTTCCTTATAAATGCAATAGTACATGTATTATATTAATCGATTGCGTTACGAATGTTTACCAGTGTAAATATCGCATAAAAATGAATGTTACAGCTTTTTGTGCTTCTTGACTTTGTTTACACGTTGAACAGAAACTTCTTATACAAAGACTCAAATGTTTTACGTGAGCTGTATCTTTTAACTTAATATTCAAGCTACAGTATGTATCTTCACTGGCATACCTTTGATACATTCCTCTATGTAAGTCTTGCTGTTAGTGAGAGCTATGGTTGATAATGCTAAGGGATTACTTGATTTATTTTTTATTATCTCAAAATTTTATACAAATCTTAAGAAGAAAGAACTTGGGTGCTTGTAACTTATGTTACAGGTTGTAGCTTTAATGCAACTGCGTGCACGGATGGGTTTGAACCTCACCACGGGTCTTGCTATTTTTTCAGTCATGACGAGGAAACGTGGATTGGAGCCTATGTACGTTTTAATTTTATACGTATTTATTCATTGGAACCAAACATTTTGTCAAGCCAAGCATTAAGCTTAAGCGCTTATTGAGATCATCCTCATTATAATCTGCTTTTAATTAATCATAAACGTAATCTAAATGCCCTTCATATTTCTCGAACTTGCTTGCATTGTCAAGACTTGAATTTCGCTTTCGGTCAAGTTTTGAAATCATCTTAATATAAGTAGTTTCTCGCATTTGTTCGAACCACATCACAATTCACTCTGAATAACGTACACATTTTGTTAAGTTTGTTAAAAGGAAGATAGTGTGGTAATGTTTTCAAATATATACATTGCTGCTAATGTACAAGAACCATTGGTTTGTACAAATGTGATTTCTTGACAATTATACAAATATGTACTTCGTCCTATGTATGCAATTTTGTAAATAACTATGTATCACTAGATATGTTTAAAATCACTGTAAGTGGAAATAAAAAGAATAAAAATAATACTCATCGTGCAATTGTTACGTTAAATATCTGTATTGGTGGTTTTTCAATACATATGTGAATCCTTAGATGACAATTATATCATGTTACCGTAATATTTTATTGTACATATGCTTTATTTTGTTAGGAATCGTGCAAAATTCTCGGTGCAATGTTGGCTGAAATAAATACGGCGGACGAAGATGCATATATTTCTGCAAAAGCACGCATACTTGGAAGTATGACCAACTTTGTAACTGTTAAGATGTGCAATGATACTTATAAGTTTGATGAAAACAGTCGTGTTCTTTTTCTGATTGTTGTTGACTTTTTATATGTACTGGACATTCTTTTCAATAAATAATTTCATGATAAATGTATACAAACTAAGGCTTTGCTACATTTTTTAAAAATCTGAAAGTTTTTGTATTCCAAATAAATTTGAAGTAAGAAAAGTTGTCCAAACATTTAATGACTAGAATACTTTATGAATAGATTATACTGCAACTGTATGTAACAACCTACACATTTTGTATAAATAAACTATATAACTTTATGAATAACTCTCAGTTAGTGGCACTATGTTACGTTTTCGTAAACTCATCCTATAATGATCACTGATATTGCCTGCAGATTATTGGTTGATAAGTCTTTCTGACAAACTGATCGAAGGAGAGTACGTCTGGATGACAAGCAAAGATGTATTACTAGGCGATTCATTCTCTAACTGGGGAGCTGGGGAGCCAAATGGTGCTGCGCATGAGGATTGTGTTTGTTATGCGCCGTCAAGGAACTATCAGTGGGGAGATGTCGATTGCACGAGGACAGAGCATTATGTCTGTGAAAAAAGGTACTTCATGCATTATGAATTACACATTATACTGTTCACAGAAGGTAAGTAGCTCTGTACACTCATCTTTTTGTAACTTAAAATAAAGTAAGAAAGTACAGTTCGTAATGATATCACCAACCCTGATGTTTTATGTCACAAAATCGAAACAAATCTCTTTTGACATGGTTACAGAAAGTCTCATGAGATTGAATTTTGAAAAAATTGCTTTATGTGTGTTCTTCTAATGGATGCATTTCCTCACTGAAATGCTTGACCAAGATTCTCATTTGATTGAATGAAATTGTGACACATCTATATAATCTGTTTTGTCCATTGAAACACTTACGTTGCCATGGTTACTTTTAATCTTTATTTAAAATGTTCCATGTGACTTTTACATGCAACTCAGAAATGGTCACATTTTTTCATGATCTGAGGATAAATAGCTGATAAATGTAGTACTCAATATTGTTATATTCATTCATTTTTAAATGTTTCATATTTTTCAGTGCCGAGGACGGAGCAGAGATCATTGGATAAAAAGTGCCGGAATAAAAATTGCTAAAGTACATTTGATTGAACACATATTTCATATTAAATTGCCATGGCTCGGTTATGAATACCTATATTAGTGGTATAATAAAAAAATAATACTGCAGCCATATATTCATGTCCATAGATTCAATTCTTCTTGTTTACCTTTTTATAAAATTGTCAATAAGTTTAAAGGATGTAACTCAAATGTGTTATTTAAAAGACAAGGTCAAATCTAGTATTGCTGACTTCTATATTAATTGATCATAATTTATTTAGTGTTTTGTAAGAGCTTCGGTGTATATCACTCAACGAACAAATATTTAAAATTGACCGGCTATTGCAATTTGCAACTTTTGTAATGTATTTTGCAAAATATAAAATAAACAAGAGGGCCAAGATGGCCCTATAACGCTCACCTTGGTACAAGTCCACTTGCCTGGTGGAAGATCACTAGATAATGTTATATACCAAATAAGTTTTCCTATATACGCCTTTGTAAAACAAATGATCCCCCCCCGGGCAAGGTCAATTTTGACCCCAGGGGCATAATTTGAACAAACTTTAAAGAGGTCTACTAGGCAATGCTACATGCCAAATATCTAAGCTCTAGGCCTTGTGGTTTCAGAGAAGAAGATTTTTAGGGTTTTTCCTATATATTCCTATGCAAAACTAAGTGACCCCCGGTGCAGGGTCAATTTTGACCCGGGGCTCATAATTTGAACAATCTTGGTAGAGGTCCACTAGCCAATGCTACATGCCAAATATCTAAGCTCTAGGCCTTGTGGTTTCAGAGAAGAAGATTTTTTAAGTTTTTCCTATATATTCCTATGCAAAACTAAGTGACCCCCGGGGCGGGGTCAATTTTGACCCGGGGGTCATAATTTGAACAATATTGGTAGAGGTCCACTAGCCAATGCTACATGCCAAATATCTAAGCTCTAGGCCTTGTGGTTTCAGAGAAGAAGATTTTTTAAGTTTTTCCTATATATTCCTATGCAAAACTAAGTGACTCCCGGTGCAGGGTCAATTTTGACCCGGGGGTCATAATTTGAACAATCTTGGTAGAGATCTACTAGACAATGCTACATGCCAAATATCTTAGCTCTAGGCCTTGTGGTTTCAGAGAAGAAGATTTTTTAAGTTTTTCCTATATATTCCTATGCAAAACTAAGTGACCCCCGGGGCGGGGTCAATTTTGACCCGGGGGTCATAATTTGAACAATATTGGTAGAGGTCCACTAGCCAATGCTACATGCCAAATATCTAAGCTCTAGGCCTTGTGGTTTCAGAGAAGAAGATTTTTTAAGTTTTTCCTATATATTCCTATGCAAAAACTAAGGGCCCACCCGCGCGGGGTCAATTTTGACCCGGGGGTTATAATTTGAATAATCTTGGTAGAGGTCTACTAGACAATGCTACATGCCAAATATCTAAGCTCTAGGCCTTGTGGTTTCAGAGAAGAAGATTTTTAAAGTTTTTCCTATTTATTGCCATAGCAACCAGAGTTCTGCATGGAATGGAATTCTTTGAACAATTTTGGTAGAGCTTCATGCAAGGAACATTCCTGCATAGTTTTATCAACATTGGCCTAGAGGTTTCAGAGGAGATGTCATTTGAATCAAAATGTTGACGGACGACGGACGACGGACAATCATCGATCAGAAAAGCTCACCCTGGCGTAGCCAGGTGAGCTAAAAACCCTAATAAATTGAATATAGTTATGGTTCATTAACTTTTGTTTTCCATTTCACGTGGGAATTATATTCTGGTTGTCATTTAAAAATTTCAATAAATTAGCTTAAGCATGTACACTTCAAAGGCACGTGTGTAAGATGTAAATAATGCATAATGTTAGGAGTAACTGTGGCTATCCTACTTCGTTATTGCTCTTCCAAGGTAACCTAATCAATTAAAGATCTTGCTCAATCAATAGTTTCAAAATCGTTTATCACTGATAGCACACCAGACTTTTATGATATATATTATTTATGATAATATTACAATCTGTATGGTTCCAACATAATTGTAAATATAAGCATTTTTATGAACGTCTGAAGAAGTTGTAAAGCCCCTCTTACCATTTACAATTTTATAATTATGATTTATGATAGTATTCTATTCAAATATTTGAAATGACTTTGACTTCTTATCAAATGTTATATGTATAGTCGATCTGATTTATCCCAAGGAGCATTGTTGCGAATGTAGTAAACCAGCTTTGTAAATGAATGCCACTCCTCAGCTTGTTTAAACATGTATAAGTGAAAACTTGCGTGTTACATTTTTCTTGTTTCTCATACAGTCAAAAATGAAGTAATCAGAACAATGATCTTTCTCATGTGGTATTTAAGTGTTTCACAAGTGCAATAAATATTATAGTTGTTACATTTTATCATGTACGTAATCACTTGCATACTCGAGTATATGGTCACCTTGAAGGGTAATAGCATTTTAGTTTTTCAATAAATGGTAAGCTAAAGGTATGTCTATTCATAAGTTAAAACATGTCATTGTGAGAAAAACTTACATGAAGCATTTTTTAAACTTCGTAACCTACGAAAGGTGCTTGTAAAACCTCTATCTTATTGGCCTGACAGCAAACTGTGTCGCAGAAATACTGTCCGGACGAATTAACCTGATCCTGACCCTTGTGCAAGAATATTATTCAATGATTGCACTAGATTAATAAATCGTGCATGAGCATTACCTTTCGTTACATTTATGGAAATTATCACAGGTAAACAATTTGTTACGTACTGATAAATAATGACAAGAGGTTTTTGTCCGCCAAAGGTGTGGTTAGAGCGCAGAATCCTTAAATGGAAAGATGATCGATCGAATCACGTAAACTGATTGTTTAACACACGGAATACAGTCAAACACGGATTCCATGAACACCGCCAGTTTTGGTTTTGAAAAAGATTAGATTTTAAAAATTATAAATAAGATGAAATAATTTTATATGCCTAAAACATTCAGTAAATAAAATTTATTTATCACTGACGTTAGGGCTCGAACACACAATGTACATCTTAGTTATACCATAAACCAAGTTCGTTACCAACTGAGCTATATAGGCTCAATCTATATTATCAATTGGTCTGATCGATATTTGACAATTTTTATACATAGCTTGCTACGTGCATATTCGTTAAGTAATAGCCGAAGATAAATAAAAAAAAATATATCGACTGTAAAATTATGCTTATATAGGTCAGAAGGATCAGGTTTATTTGTCCTAAGTAATTAGGGCTGACTATTGCAGCCAGATTTACTATCACGATAGTTATCGATAGTTAAAAGTACTATCACGATAGACTATCAATAGTTGACTTCACTATCGCGATACTATCACGATAGTTTCGATAGTTTACAAACTATATATTTTTACTAAGTTGATTCAATTTGTTTGTATCAATACCTGTTATAAACAGAGGCATTATGAAATTGTTATTTGACCATGCCTTCACAATCAACAAAAGATAAATTACAATACCCTAAGCTTCAATGACTTACAAATAATTTGAAATATAAATAACGCATTCAAAAATGAAAATAAAACTATCGAGAAAAGTCGATAGCTGTCCAGACTATCGGCGATAGTATCGATAGTGTGAAATTGCTATCGACTGTTGACAATCGGGCATGATACAATCGCGATAAGTCGATAGTATCGACTATCGTTATATCGAAACATGTTATGACATCATTCTATCTCAATACAAATCTCTTTAAACTTAGGTCATAGGTTTAAATTGAAAAAAAATGGATTAAGACGGGACAATTTAAAGGCCCAATACTAAGCCCCTGGCAGTTATAATTTTTCATCATGTATTTTCATGTTGTATCTAATAAAACAGTTGGCTTAAACCGTTGACTTAAACATGTTATATAATTCAGTCTTTGACAAGAATGAAGTGCCACTTCAGATATATTAACATTAAACTTTTGACTGTTTTCAGTAAAACAACAAAATCACCACCCAGGTCTTGTTAAGTTTCTATATACCTTTGTAAAATATTTTACAATGGTTGCTAGAAATTTGAAAAAACACTGCTTGCCAATCATCATGTTTTATGACATTCTTAGATATTTTTTTACTTTTTAAAAATTCAACACCTCTTTTTCTTTAATATTGTACCTTTAAACATATATGAATATGACAGTTGGCAATCAAGTCTTTGAAAAGTCTGTAGGTGTCTAGTTCATTCATTCTTTATTTGCAAATCGGCAAATATCTTGCAGACAACACATTTGTCTTGATGTGTTGAACATTTGTACCAAGTTATTTTAAATCAATTAATGCATTAAAAAAATTACAATCCTGACACAAATGTATGCATATACCTATACAGGTTTCCATTACCTATAAAAACAAAAATAACATCAAACAGGGAATGCCACGTACCAAAAACGCAGCCTCCCCAAAACGAGCCCCACAGCACCCAGAAGTGCACACCACCAACACACACACACACACACACACACACACACACACACACACACACACACACACACACACGCACACGAACACACACACACACACACACACAATCATGTACACACACAAACATACACTACCAACACACACAAGCATACAAAGCAAACACACGAGGACAAAACGAGCAATTAACGGAACACTCTAAGTGTGACCTTGACCTTTGATGTAGCAAAATAAAAATAAATAACAAATAACAAAATAAAAAATGATATTCAGACTCAATAACCTTCATGTTACATAATTTACATGTTCTATTTCTCTGTCTATACCATGATATCTTCTTGTTTCTATTTCTAACGAATGGGAGCCTAGTCTAAAACGTGACATTTGTTTTGTATGCGATATCCGTCATTCAATATATCAAAAAGTTATAATTCGACTTAAATTTTTTATAATATTCCTAGATCATTCAAAATAGAATGTACTTGTTGTGCTCAACAATATCCAGGTATGTTTGTACACTGGTCCATATAAGTATCAAATAGTAGAGAATTTACATTTTTCTTTATCTTTATCCAGAATTTAAGTGCTCGTTCATTGCACAATATAGAAAGGGGGAAACTACCTAATACTCCATATACAGAAACATTTGAAGTTTGTTTACGTACATCTTATAAAATCTAATTTGGAGCTTATCCAATTCTTTAAATTGTACACGCCCTAGACTTCTGAACCATACAATAAATAGGATTAATCATAATGTCAAAAAGATAAAGTTTAGTTTTAACATCGAATTTTACTCTATCCAACAAATACATAAGGTTATAATAGGCCTTAAGTGTCTGATCATGTATTGTTTTGATGTCTGCAGAAAAATATTACCCGTATGTGTCAATTTAACACCTAAATATACGAAATTGTCAACTCTTTCAACAGGTTCTCAATTAATCGTTATTTCAAAGTTCACATTAGATTTACGTTTTTCAAAGACACATACTTTTGTTTTGTTTACATTAATTTTAAGACCCTATCTACTGGAATAATCATAAATATTGTTAACTTGTTCCTGGAGACTTGTTGGATTAGTTGTGAATACAATAAATAAACAATAAAAGATATTTCGATAGAAGATCAGTATCATTTTTAGTTAATGAATCTATGTCTATACATTGTTCAATATCATTTAAGAACCAAATAAATAGCAGGGGAGATAATGGTTCTTCCTGATTCAAACCAATGATAACTTCGATGAAATCGGACATATTCATATTTGCATTCAATTGATACAGGACTTCACAGATATTATCTTTGATATTATTTTTTTTTTTCACAGAACTGTACTGCTAATGCCAGTATCAAGTAATTTTATCCAAAGAGCATGGTAGTATTGTAGGTTATTAGCATGATACAACTGCACTTTGTGTATTTTGCAACTAACTACGTTGCTCGGGATTCCTTAGGAAACATTCATTGATTTCGTTTTCTCTAATATTGCAGACGTAAAACAATCACATAATGTTTGTGCTACAGTATTTATTTTGACATTATTAGACTTCCAGATAGCTTAATCTCACTGATTAATTTTGTTGATAGAAATGCTTTCCAACGTACAGGACGTATAATTCAACTAAAAGGTTCGTGCAAACATATTACAGCCATGAAATGATAACGCATCTAAGCAAATGAAATAGACGAGGTACTTTAAAATTTACCTAGAAAATCCGTCGTCATGGAGACGTAAAAGATGCTATCAATCATTGTTATTTCGTTCTTTAAATGCAAAATACAAAAATTTAGATAAATTGTTCAATAGCTGGGTATTTGAAGCAGACATTAATTTTTCAAACTTATGTACTGTTAGCCAACGACAATAATATGGTTTTAAATATTTGCGACGTAGATTGTAATACTTCGGGCAAACCAACAAAAGTGGAATTCGTTTTCTACTACATTTAAATTGCATTTTGTACAAAGTATATTTTCTCGTATAACATCTTCATATCGTCCGGTTTCTATTGCTAATATAAAAGGTAGGCCTCGTCAAAAGCTGCTAAAAGATTGCATAATCTGCAATTATTTCATTACCCGAGAATATAAGAAACACACGTGAAACGTTTGCTAATTGTAATACAGCATATCATACACGTACTTCAAAACTCAAAGTCTGACCCTGTAGACAATAAACGTTATCATATGACATTGACTTTCCAATAAAATGTAAAAACACATTTGACTTAATATGTTTCTTAACGATACGGTATTGGATATTGTGGCCGCTCGTAGCCGGGGTGAGAGAAAATGTGGTCTAGAGGGATAACCTCTCTAGACCCGTCGACCAAAAGGGAACCAGTCACTACAAATGATTGACATACAACTCTCCTAATTGCAACAAACTTCATACAGTGGCATATGCTTTTACTATCCTATCCTTTCCTCTCGTCACAGACAGGCAAGCGAATGGTATTTTCCATTACTATACAGGTAACCATAGAAATAACGAAAAATATCAAACGAGCCAAAGGAGCAAGGCTGTACTTACTTTCCTCTTACCACAATACAGCACGACGGACTTAAGGCAAGCGAATGGTATCTTCCATTGATTTACAGATAACCGTAGAAACAGCGAAAAATATCAAACGAGCCAAAGGAGCAAGGCTGCGTTAAAAAGTACTGTAATCTAGCTATGAATCGGAAGCAGGGCTAGAATCAGCAAGGCTATGTATCACTAAAGCAAGGCTATGACAAATAAGCAAGGCTAGAAAGGTATAACCTAGCACTCGAGCAATACCTTTTGTACACCACAACACTCACTGTACTATACGCTTATAGCCACTGTAGCAAAGCCACGAAGCAAGGCTATGTATCACTTAAGCAAGGCTAACCATACACAATATAGCCACTGTTGCAAAGCCACAAAACTATCAAAAAAATGATCTACTCCAAACCGAGATTTGAATTGCTCTGATCTAAGACCCCGATCCGCGCTGATAATCGCGCGTGGACAGAGACTCGGACCAGAGTTAATTGCATCTAAAAATAACAATACGTAAGCTATCTTCAGCACACCTGGTCACCTTCCGGTCGACATATTTTTCCCGGCCACAATAAATTTGCTAAAATTTATCCCACAAAAATTCTGATGCGCAATACCGTATATCGGTTTTTTTTCGCGTACATCAAATTTCGCGATTTTGGTCCTGTTTTAATTTCAGCGATTCTAATTTTCGCGATTTTAAAAAAGTTGATTTTGATTTTCGCGTTTTTTGACTAAGGGGGACATAAACCATGACCTCGTTTTATAAACGAAATGAAGTGCTATAAACCGGTATCTAGAACTGCTCCGCTTGTTTCATTTGTTTGCTAAAATAAACAATAAATAGTAATACATCATGTCTGTTCATTGAATGAATGGTAGCATCGATAATGACTTTCGCACTTTCGCGGAGTTAGTTTTAACAGGTTTAAACTGTTTTAATGCTCAATTGTCTTCAGAGGTTTATTATTCAACACCTGACCTGATATTGTATTCCGGTAAGTAAGTTAAAGAACTGACACCTTATATAATATGATAGTTATACAGTTCATGTTAATTATTGTGCTAATCGGGATACATGTATAACGGGCATGCGGAACATACAATTTCGCGAAATGTTGTGCTAAATTTTCGCTGGTTCTAAAGTTCGCGATTTTCACCGCTCGCGAATATAGCGAAAATTGGACACACGCGAAAAAAACCCATTATAATACACATATACATGTAATTTGTCTTAAGATTTCGATAATTTAATTTCCGGTGTCTTGTGTTTTAATGTTAAGTCTATCCCCTTGTACGTCACTGAGCTACTACGTAATCTATAAACTTTAACCCAACGACCCATTTGTGAAAGGACTGAAATGCCTTGGGTTTCATCAGGAATACTCTATAGACGGTTCCTGGTTTCATATATGATTTTATGTATTCAATCAGGAAGGATGCCGGCCTATAGTTCAGGATTTCGGACACCTAGACATTTTTACGTCACCTTAAAATGTCACTTATCGAAACGTTTAACCTGAGAAAACACTACTGTAAACGTCTTTTTAATTTCACAACCTTAAATCGATGTACGCATTTTCAATGTTCGTGGCGCTGACGTAGACGCTGTGTATAATGGTCACGTTCGTTGAACGCACGTGCAACATACCGGCCAGTAGACCCTAATTACACAAAACATTGTTCTGTGAAATGCAACATGTGCATAAAACTGAAACGTGAAATTCAAAGTTAAGGGGAGTCCCATTTGCATAACCTTCTAAACGCCCTGTGTTGTAACACACAATTTTACAATATAAATTTGCAATCTACTAGTAAAAATGTAAATGAACAATTTCTAACTGTGCATACCCCGCGTTCTACGATATACTTAATCCCCGCCTTTAGAAAATATTTTTCTCTCGCTGATATTTTGTGAGTCTACTTTAAAGCAATATGCCAATGAAAACGCAAATTATTGTGTGAAGCTTGTGAGTGTTTGCTAAGTTGTGAACTCTTCTACATTTAATAAATACATCCAAGGCAGTGCGAAAGGAGACTGGCTATGAACTGTTTTGTTCAACATTGAAGGTGCTCCAGAGAAACAGTGATACTGGACTAGGTTCGAGGTCATCGCCGAGCGAGAGCTCTAAATCTCATAAGCTGAGAACTGAGATAAGCAATCACAGATAACATTCTGACGGCCTGGTACATGAGCCGCTTTAACCCAAATATTCAGCTTTAAACAACGCAATGTTATCAATCTCACAAGACACTTAACTCTGTCCGATTTTGATGATAACTTGTTAAGTATATGAAAGACCGCTATATTATCACAATTGAATTGAATTTTTTTATTTTTTAAATGAGAACCCCAAATAAATAGTGCAACCATAATGGGGAATAACTCTAAAGTAGTTATATCGGACGTAATGCCCGCTCTGTGCCATTCTGCAGGCCATTTTGCATGGCACCAATGACCTTGAAAGTAGATTCCGAATCCTAAATTTTTACCGCCTGCGCTGTCCGTAAAAACACCCAGAATTTGACATGAAATAACGATAAACCATTGAAATCTTGTAAGAAAGTGAGCCATGAGTTCAAGTCTAATCTTATCGCACTCTTAAGTCGGAGGTGGTGGAAAGGCTTAGTGAGGCCACATATTGCGTCTATCAGACGCGAGAAAATGGTCTACCCATCGGTATAGCACGACAACAAAACTTCAATGAAAGGGACTGCATTTTTTCCAAAGTAGTTTTCCTGTGAGTTAATATTTCCCTTATATTTTTTAATGATTTCCTGAATTTGTCTTCGGGTACTCGGACAGTCATGTGGGTCGAATCCAGCTCCAAGCCTAGAAAAATAAGGTTTTCAGTCGGACCTTCCGTTTTTTCGTCCGCTAAGGGAACACCTAATTCTGTCATAGTTTCTCTGAAAATATTTAACGCCCGTGCACATGATTCTGTTGATTTGTCTGCCCCCAGAAAGTCGTCCAAAAAATGTATTAATCCACTTGATCTTAGTTTTCTTTTTACACTAAATTCTAAAAATCTCGAAAATCTTTCAAATGTAATACAGCTTATAGATGCACCAAATGGTAATGCTTTGTCAAAGTAATACTTTCCGTTAAAGGAAATCCCGGGCAATTCGAAGTCAGTCGGTGTTATTGATACTAATCTATACGCGTTCCGAATATCAGTTTTAAACATTTTACAGTTATGACCTAAATCTTGGATTAATCTAACCGCTTCATCGAAAGTTGTGTATTGGACAGAACACAGAGCCGGGTCAATAAAATCATTCACGGACATGCCTGGTGGGTGTGATAAATGGTGAATCATTCTATATTCACCAGGTGTTTTCTTCGGCACAAGGCCGATGGGAGAACTTATAAAATTGGGTAAAGGTCGCTGTGAAAAGGGGCCAGATACCCTACCAGCTTCGATTTCTTTATCAATTTTCGATTGAATCAGAGCCGGATTTAATTCCGTGGACTTTAATTTTTTGAATCTGTGGGTGCACGTGGTCCGTCGTACTGAATTGGAAAGCCGTGCAAAAAGCCATTTAAAAGAAACTCGGATTCCTGATCATCATAAAATTCCAGGTATTTCTTCAACGCTACGATTTTAATGGGCGATTCTGCTAAATTTCGAATATCATGATTACTTGGAAAAAATCTCTTAGAAGCCTGCTCAGAGCTGATATTTTCCCTGTGCCCTGAAGGTGATACGGAGAACAACGTACTGTTAACCGGCAATGCGTTCAAATGTACGTGCGACTCAGGAGCGGGGTAGACCCGCCCTTTTGAATGAGAGTTGTCAGTTAACTTGGCATTTGGAATAGAAGTTACAGAACTATGTTCCCGATTTTAAATTGTTTGAACTTACATCTACGTTATCAAAGAAAAATAAATGAGACTGTTCGAAATCAACAAAGCTGCACGTAACAGTATTTGTGTGTAACACACGGTCGTCTACAGTCTCTTCCAACTCAATGGCTCTACGTTTTTTCCCGATACTAGGCTCCATAGCGTCGACTATCAGTTGTCTCCTAATGGGTGTGTCCCAACTCGCCTTTAGAGTGAAAGAACTTGGTGCAAGCGCTAAACGTGTTTAACTGAGAAGATTATCCGTGATTTCCAGCTTTATAGGTACCGAATGGTTCCCTAACCTTTCATGAATAGATTAATATCACGTGTACGGAAAGCAGAGAGCCAAAACCTGTTTTACTCGACGACGACAATAGTTAAAACCTTACATGCCTAATTACGGGACAGCAATATTTCTTGAAAAAATAAAAGAAATTATTTTAATACTAAAATAATTTTCATTATATCTTCAGAGCATTTTCAAATTATTTGTTGGACATAAAGGTAGACTTCTCTAGCATGTTAAAGATATTTACATAATGCCAGAGGCGTATCGTGAAATGAAATAACGAAAAATAAAGTATAGAACCCAAGTTCAACTTCTAGTAAGTTGTGAGCATAAATGGTTCAAACAGAGTTCTGTCTTTTTTATCACATCTTATTATTAGATATTTCACGTGTATAATTATATACATATAACCAGAGTGTTATTTTCATTCTGAGACTGAACACAATAAAATCAACATTTTTATGTTACAACATAATTAGATTAAACGTAATCTGACTTGCTGATAGCTGTATCTTCATGATTAATTCAATCTGATTTTTATCCTGGCATTGCGTAGGCCCATTGAAAAGTACTCACGTTTTTTCACTACATGAATAGTGTTTTTCTGTGTCTAAGACAAACAAATATTCACAGTAAAGCAGATAAATGGATTTTTTTCTAAATGAAGCTGGAAAGATTATTGATCATGATAGGAGACATCCTCTTACTGTCGTTTATAATAAATATCTCGAAGTCTATCTTGTATGTACGTCTATAAATATGCTTTAAGATAAACTTTGTTTGTCTAATCATCATCTAAATTTGATAAGCCGTGCCAAATGGAGCCAGTGCATTTAGACGCAGTTGCACGAGTTTATTCAAAATGATCACAAGTTTTTTGTTCGAATGTTAAAATTAGTTTTGGACTTTCTACATGCAGCTTTAATCGTACGCGTACATGTAAAAATTGTCTTAACAACTTTAGTTTTAACTGCGTTAGTTACATTAAGAACGTATCCGCATGCGATGGTAAGAAAAAATTTACGAATGTCGTGTCATTTTTGATGTTCATCCACTGCAGAAACATCTGATATCTAAGAAATACACAAGAACCGGATTCCAATATCGGAAAGTTTGCTAATTGACATCTAGCAAGAGCCGGAATGTTGTTGGCGTTACAACAAAAAGAAAAACATTTCGCTGAAATACATCACAACTTAGTAGAATCATTTATGAAATTATTATATCTCAATAGGTCTCTAAAGACTTAGGTTGGATGTTTAAATCTAAAAAACTGGAATCAAAAGCCACCTTTTTAACAGCTATATAAACATAAAAGATACCAATCACGTGTTTGGAATTTCTATAGGTATATAGTAATTTAGGTAATTACTATGTTACAATTGTGCTTTGTGTATTTTGCATATAACTACGTTGCCCAGGAGCAAATGATTTCAATTTCTCTAATATTGCAGACGTAAAACCACCACATAATGTTTGTGTTACAGTATTTATTTTGACATTATTAGACCTCCAGATATCTCACTGATTAATTTTGTTGATAGTAGACGAACAAGACGTATACTTCAACTAAAAGGTCCGTGCATACATTTTACGGCCAAAAATTGATAACTAATCTGAGCCAATGAAATTTATGATGTTATTTAAAATTTACCTAGAAAATTGGTCGTAATGGAGCAACCCATTACATTTCTGCTACTTCTGGATGGAAAAATGTTTAAAAGACTGTCCTGGACTGCTAAACTTTAACGAATACTGACTCTATACATCAGCAAATGTTGCAAATGGCTAAGGTTCCTGTACAATAACAATGAAAATAGTATGTTTAAAATGTTCAGTAGCCTTGACTTGCTAATTTACTCCCGCAAGCAAAAAATAAAATATGAAACGGATTATTCAGTAAAATACATCAGTCGCATGAAAAAGATTTGTTTCAGAACCTAAAATTATTTTTGATTGCGTCAAGTAAGCCTTAATACCCTACCTTGTTTTCCTTAAGAAGATTAACAGTCATACAATGTTTCATGATTCCGGGAGACAAACTATGAATGAAAACGTTTAGCATCACACTGACGTCATTACTCCACGTTAAAAGTTGTACGTTCAATTAACGTACGCATTTAAATCGATTGGCTGCTTGTTAGGTTCTGAATCTGACGTCTTCTGCAAATGTCAGTCAGGTATTTCTTTTTATATTTTATGTATTAGATGATTAAACTAAAATAAGTTTGTATATCAGTTATTTTTTTGAATGTTGCCCAAAAGGGGGGTAAACCCAACCCCCCCCCCCTATGCTGTTCACCCCAACTGAAAAAAGTCCCAGTTTTTACGATAGTTTTTAACAAATCGGTATTTGAGTAATAATATGTGGGTTTTTTGAAAATTAAGCCCCCCCCCCCCGGCGCCGCCCCCCCCCCCCCCCCCCCCCCCCCCCCCCCCCCCCCCCCCCCCCCCCCCCCCCCCCCCCCCCCCAAAAAGACTCAAGCCATATTTCTTATAAGGTAGTTAAAAACTTACAGGTTTGCATAATCTGCAATTATATCTTCACAGCTTATAGACTTCTCTAGCATGTTCAAGATCCTTGCATAATGTAAGAGGCGTATTTATTGTGAAATGAAATATTGAATACCATTGTTTAGAGCTAAAGTCCAATTTTGTGCGAGTTGTGAGCCTAAACTCTGCCTTTCTTATTACATCTGATTATTAAAATAATTCACGTGTATGATTATATACATATAATCACAGAATTACTGGATTATTTTTTATGAACGTAATTATGAACATATTGTTTATGTTCTAGCATAATTACTCTATATGGCATCACACTTGTTGGTACCTGTATTCAATCTGACTTTTTATTATGCGTAGGCCCAGTGAAAAGTATTGACGTATTTTTAAAATGGTGTTTCTCTCTATCTCGATGTGAGACGAACAAATATTTGGAGCAATGTAAATAAATAATTTGGTTTTTTCTAAGTGAAGTTGAAAAGATCATCAATCATGATAGAAGGCATCCGCTTACTGGCGTTTATATTATCTCAAAGACTATTTATATTATTCTGTACGTCTGATGTAGGCTTCCAAAATATACTAAATTTGTTTAAAATATCATCCGTGCCACAAAACAGCCGAAATCTATGTTTGAAATAAGACGCGTTTTATTCAAAATGATCATGAGATCTTTGCTTGTGTCTTAAAATTAGATTTTGAGTAGCTGCTCGTAAATATACGAAAGTCGTCTAAACTAAAAGTCAAAACAATTTAAACAACT
This sequence comes from Saxidomus purpurata, assembly GCA_022818135.1. NCBI lineage: Eukaryota > Metazoa > Mollusca > Bivalvia > Venerida > Veneridae > Saxidomus > Saxidomus purpurata. The sequence goes on from JAFMSR010000007.1 coordinate 3,437,217, forward strand.
TTAACTGTGTGAGTTACTACTTACTGTACGAACGAATCTGCTCATGTAGGTAAGAAACACTTGACGAATTGACGTTGATTTAGATATCTAAGAAACTTTTGTTCGTACTTAATTACTAAAAACAATAAACCGATTTTCAAAATCGGAATGCAAGTGCACAGTGTGTTTATTTAACGACCGTCTAATTACTTGTTCTGCACTGTATCTCTGTTGCCAATCCCATCAAACGTTGTCTACGAATTGAAAACACAGAATTGCAACAAAGGTATATTTTTACTGAAGACGAATAGGACAGACAATTCCCCGAATAATAAAAGTACAGTCATGAATCTCATTCATGCTTTACAATTAATACATTAAACTATTGACCTATAGCCGTTTCATGTTGTAATTGGGATGAGGCTCTATTTCTCTCTGTCTCTCCATCGCTCCCTCTGCCCCCGCCCCCCCTCTCCCTCTCTCTCTCTCTCTGTCTCCCGTCCCGTCTCTCTCTGTCTCTCTCTGTCTCTCTGTCTTTCTTTGTGATAAGCTAGTGGTTACATCGTGAGTAATTAACTCAAACATAAATAACTTCTTCCACAATCAGTATTAATTAGATAACATCACTTAGTTGAATTACGGAAGGATTTTATTGCAAGCACCTGCTGTTGTTCCTATGAAATATATTATCATAAAAACAGTCAGAACAGAACGAAACAGTACCTTTATTCATATAGACAGATAACAAAACGCACATTTTGTAATAACCAGTGAACAAGTGAAAATTACATATATTTAACCATAACATAGGAACAGAATTGAAACAAGCTTTGACTCCTGATATCCTTTGCACACCCGGCATATTTTGTTGCACACTCGACAGACATGCATGTGATTTTGTAAACACTGTACATCATGCTATGCTACTTTCGGTTTACTGCGCGTGTTGAATACGTCAGCAAATAGATTGAACTGTAACATGAAAGTAAAATTTTCATTGGCCCACCTACAGAGATCAGCGCAGAGTCATCCTGTCTGCTAATCTGGGCATGGACTTTTCTTTTTGGCGAACGAGAGGTCGATTTTAAGCGTTCTCATAAGATGTCAATATACCTGGGTTTGGGCATGACATGCCAGCTTTATGTCTATGAAAAAATATTTGCACGCGCTTAAAACACAATCCCACAGGGACCTGTACGCGAACGTTAAATGAAAATGTTCAAACCTGGTAAAATTGTGCCCAATGTCATTTTCAAGGTTGTCTTTAAAGTGTAAGCATTTGCCTCGGACGTCTCAGTTTCAACATTCAGGAGCTGTCCGCATAGCCTTTAAATTCATACAGACAAAACATGTTATATACGGTTACTGTCGCTTCTGTGGAAGGCCAAACCTGTCTTAGCCAGCGTATACGATTAAGTACGTTATGGACGTTCAAAGGATATAACATAAATAAAATTGTTCCCCGCCTGATTCAACATGTGCGTTATACTCCAAACTCTACAGTAGAACAGTTCTTTTTATAATTTTTATAGTATCATCATTTATTTTAAGAGTTTATCAGTTTTGAGTCAGAACTAACACATTTCAAACGCAGGTAGATTATTCTACAATGTATTGTCTTTACAATATGTGCGGGTATCTTTTTACGAAATAACGAGAAGGATCTAAATATTATATGACTTATTGCTGCATTTGAGTACGCAAATATGGTTTCTGTCTACCAAAACGTTTAAAAAAGAGGTCCACCATAAGCCTTAGGTGTATGGTAGAGTCACCTTCTAATTCTCTTATATGTAGAAAACACAAGGTATATTACTAGTAATGAGGTTGGCCAATACATGTTGTTTTTTTTTCTATTGAAATCCTAGCTCTGTAAAACATATTACAGAAAAAAAACACCATTCTACATTAACAATGTACAATCTAGTTTTACACTACGGCTACACCAATTTTATTAGTCGGTCATCGGATTTTGTACAAAAACAGAATTCGAGCGAACCAGCGATATAAAGCATAAATGAAAAAAGTACTATTTCATGAAATTAACTTTGAGCTAAAAATAATAATTGGTATTTCAGTTAATTTTTAACATTCTGATATATAATTAAAAAGAAACAGGAGCCCCGTTACCTTTTAAAACAAAATGAAACTTGAATTAGGGGAGTTAAAGTAATTATTTCCAAGACTGAAGTTGAACTTTTAAGTTAGGTTTTATGAAAATGAAACGATGATCAACTTATGATTATTTAGTTTAAATAGTTTAAAAATAAAAATGTAAAAATGTAAAAAAATGTAAATTATTTTGCTAGAATTTAAAAAAACAATTTTAGTTTATTTTTGATAAGATAGAAAAGATAAACATGGCATAAGCTACTGCTTTCAACCGTACACTATAAGGTACTGTTCCTTGCTGTCGTCTACAACCTGCACTTGGCGAAGCGTTACATAGTTTGATATTACAGCCGCAGCAGTGTGCACGGTATAAGCTACTTTTCTTTCATTTGTCTTGAAGGTTGTGAGTGATGTACTTGAAGATGTCACACTATGTTTATCAAAGTGTTTATTGCATTAAAAGTGAAGTGTATTCGTGCAATTCCGGTTTTACTTGATTAAAGTAAAACCGGATCCATCTCATGTTTCTAACCTTTAAACATGCTATACTCAGTAGTTACTGTACTAATTTTCCGTACATTTTAATTGACTAAAGGAAGTACTAAAATGAGAAAAACTCCGACATTCCACAGTCAATAAACGTAACTATTTATCTATGTTCGTTGTCAGTATATCTTTTGATTGGAAATTAATTAATCAAACTGACAGTTTGGCCATGTTTGGCTTATTATTAAATGAATGGGTACTGCTCAGTGCTTCTTCTGCGAACAGTGGTTAAAAAAGAATAAACTAGAAACAAGTGTAATGATAAACAATTATCTATGATATATACTTACTTTCAAGATTTTGAATGAATACAGGTGAGTTGCATCAGTGTTTATCGCTGGGATAAAGAGATAAGATATCTGTCTCACCGGTCCATTCTCTACCACGATAAGAACTCTCTTGATTGGAGTCAGCTATTCTGGATGCTGTGTTATTAGAAGGAAAGCTATGTTGCTTTTATCATATTATTCATGTGAAAATTTAGACGGGATAAAATGTGGATGTTAAACGAGACGTAAAACGAAAGTTAATTCTCGATGAAGCGGTTTGTGTACTGCTGCTTATGTGTCTGAAATGTTTGACGTCTGCCTGGTTGTTTCAGTATTTGAAAATGTTGTCATAACAAGTAATCAGAATGGTGCAAATACAAAAGAAACAGTATAATTTTAACAAGATGTTAAAATTGATCTTAAAATTATTGATTTTTGAATGTTCAACAACGTTGCTAGTATGTGGAGAAGACGTCAGCTCTATTACCGTTGTTCCAAACGGTGTATCCGCTACACAGTCAAACCCTGTATTCTCTACAACACCGGACAATTACTATGATGATAACTACTATAATTATCAATTTGACTTCTTAAAAATGTTCAAACTAGACTCGGATTACTGCAGAGATAAATCAATATGCTCAGACTATTTTGGAACTTTTCCGGACAGACTCTGTCATTGTGATAAGTTATGTGGCTTATTTAACGATTGTTGCAGTAATTATGAAAGCAATCTATCGCTTATGCTGACAAAAGAACAATTTGAATGCGTTCCTTTGTACGAAATTGTAAAGAATAGAGATTATGGTGTAAACATGGTAACTAAATGTTTGTCAGGATGGGAACACAATGTTACAAAATTTCTTTGTGAAAATAAAGAGGATCCAGATGATATTTTACTGAGGGTACCAGTATCAGATACAACTGACCTGGATATCATGTTTAGAAACATGTACTGTGCTCAGTGTAATTATGTTGATGATTTTGAATACTGGAAACCAGAAATAAAGTGCATTAATGAAACAGGAGTTTGGAGCATTCCTGATGCGGAGTATTGTAATTGGTCGTTTATAAGACCTCGACCGACAGTTACATACCGAGTATGTCAGGTATCACCATCTATCATATCAACATGTCCCAACTACGAGAATAAGTCCTCAGACGAATTAGTTCTTAATTGTACGAATGGCGTCTATTCTATTGTGTATGACGCAAATGGAACTATGTTTCGAAATAAATACTGTGTCAAATGTAGTGGTGACCAAGTACCAATGTTTTGCGAAAATATTGATACATCATTTAAAGGACTTCTTTTCGGTTCCGAAGATACTGCTAGAAGGATTACTTACAGCCTCAAACGACTTGTAGACTTGAATACAGACACTGAAACAAGTAACGGTATAGAACGAAAGTTGAAAAAATGCAACAACAACGAAATTTACGACAGTTTTTCTGAAAGATGTAGAGAAATATTTTGTGCACCCCCACTAATACCTGTTAACGGTAGGTGTAAAAGTACGCCGCATGGTCTTAATATGTCAGCCTTCAATGAAAATTGTACTTTGACTAAATTAGATCAATCTGAATTTGAGTTTACAAACAATTCGGAAGTGTTTATATTTTCACAGAATAAAGTTTATTCTGCAGACAACTTTACGGTTTATGGATCGGATGTGTTTGTATGCCTGGACATTATCCAGGAATGTTCAACAGATTGCAAAGCTTCAGCTGTTAAATTACAGGCCGATGTTATTGAGAGTTATGTTTCTCTGGTCGGACTTGTTGTTTCAATATCATGCTTGGCTGTAACATTAATAGTGTATCTGGCATTTCCACAGCTTTTAAATACCCCCGGAAAAATTCTAGTGAGCTTAATCATTTCCCTTCTTTTGGCACAACTTTTGTTTCTTACAGCTTCTGAAGCTGAGAGCGTACCAAAACTCTGCTTTGTTTTTGGTGTTCTTATTCATTACTTCTTTCTTTCTGCATTTTGTTGGATGAATGTCATTGCTGTTGATCTCTGGATGACCTTTTCAAACAGATTCATCACGCCTGGATCGGATAGTAAAGGGACAAAAAGATTTATTCTATATTCATTGTATGCATGGCTTGTTCCAGTTACAATAGTTATTATAGCAGTTATTATAGATTTCGTGGAATTTGATAAGCAATACAATGATGTTCAGCCTGGATATGGAAATGGAATATGCTGGATTTCTTCAAAGAAAGCTCTTCTTCTTTTTTTTCTTGGCCCGCTGGCACTTCTTAAACTTGTTGACATCGTGTCTTTTATTTTCACTGCAGTTCATATTGCCCGTGCAAGAAGACAGGCGAGAATGGCAACCCAGAAGACGAATACATGTTCTTTCATTATCAACATTAAACTATCTCTTATAATGGGCCTCACCTGGGTTTTGGCGTTTCTGGCAAATGTTACCAATGTCATGGCCATTTGGTATTTGTTCATCATCTTTAACTCTCTCCAGGGTTTATTTATAGCTATTTGCTTCCTGTGTACTAAGAAAGTCGGACGACTTATGAGTGATAAGTATAAACATGTAACTACAAGATACACAACCGGTACCCAAATGACATCTATGACGTGATAACATTTATCATCTGAAACTAAACACATATAATATTTGTATGGGTTATTTCTCGAGCAAGATTGACTCGAATTCAGCGAAACTTCATAGACTGATGTACTATCAAGCGCAAATGTGCATATTATCATCACATTCCAGTTCTTTAAATTTTAAGAGTTATTATCTTTTGATAATCTTTTTCATATACATTGTACATTGTACGTGCTATTTCTTGGCAACTAAAACACAGGCTGAAATTCAAGAAAATTCTATACAAGTGCAGGTATGCACATTGCAAGCATGTTCCGGTTTGATGTTGTTTTTTTTTCAAATCTGAATCATTGCCCTTTCCTTATATGTCCATATAGTGTATATATATCCCTTTCGTGCACTCTTGTCTAAGCTATTTCTCAGGAACCACTGACTGGAATTCAATGACATTTCAAAGGCTGCTTAACTATCAAAACGAGATGCGCATATTATCAATATGTTCCAGTTCAATGATTTTTTCCAGGAGTTACTGCCCTTTGATTACATAATTTCATAGTAATCACAGACTTAAATTCAACAAATCCTTTCGGGAAGCCTTCACAATAAGGCCGGATCAATGACTTTTCATTGAATTTAGACTCTTTCATGTGACCACCTTTGTCTCTAAAATTTTCGTCGGCGCGTGGATTGGCAATTTCAACATGTGTCTTATCTATATTGTTATATTTATACAATGTAAGTTGCATGCTATCTACATGTTGTTTAATTCGTGTGTAGTCCCATTATGCCGGACAACAATTTCTAACGACGTCTTCTGTTTGTTTGTTTTTTTGTTGTCAACATTTTCACAGTTTTAATGTGATACATGTATTTCAGAGTTTGCCTGTCCTTAAATGTTTGATTTTTATGTTGCTTTAAGTTCCGATGGGCGGATATTATTTGTTTTAGTGTAAAGGTGCTCCTAGTATGTGAGCTGGACTTCTGTTTGTTAATACTTATTGCTAAATTGAATACTTGTACTCTCTGTAAGTTTCAATAAATGAATGTATTATAATGTATTAAACTCTTAATATTAAATACAAATTGCACTTTTTTTAAACATGGTTGAATTTTAAGATTTTGCGATATAAAGGAAATGTTAAAAGTTCTTATGTTTGAAGATATCTCAATATGCACATCGTACCTCTGTTTTCCATTTAAAAGATTAAAAATATTGTACTGCTTTACCATGCCCCGTATATCATTTGCCTGATAAAGCCATTTCACCTATAATCATAAATATTTGAATATTGCTGTATGACGAATGTCGTTAAATAATGCGTATAACTCACAGACACCTGGAGTATGGAAAGTGAACCCGTATTGCCTACGGGTCAGGGTCATACAGAAGTCGTACGTAAAGTTTGGTTGTTATCCAAGCATGTTCTAAAATTTCAAAATTTTCGCTGAACAGCCATATATACAAGATGAAAATGTTTGCCATGTTGAAATCACGTACATGCCTAGGTTTTCACTTTCCATACTCCAGGTGTCTGTGGTGTAACTTTGTTTAATCTCAGCATACGTATAGGTAAACTAGTTTTGTTATTTGGGTCTTCTGTGTTTGTTAAGCGGAGTTTTTCAGTTAATTCAATTATAATTGGGAGATCATGAGATTCTTATCCGAATTGAAGTAATATCCTGAACTATATATTACTTTAACACACTTCAAATATTTCAACCTTGATTTCGGTTTGAAACCGGAGATACTTTATACTGATATAAAATAAAAAATAGTCAGTGTTTTGTTGGAACAACATAATTATATTTGGAAAAAAGTTTGAAGCCGGATGAGGATATTTGTGCGAACTGAATACAGGAGCGACGCTGAGAAATCAAACATCTAAACAGGTTTATAAGTCTGAGCATTTACTAAAATAAAACATAAATTTACTTTGGGCATTCAGAACTCTCTTATAAAACCTAAAGATACCGACGCAAAATATTCACATGTTATTCAATGCCTATCAAGAATAAACAAATGCCAGAAAATTTGATAGAATGTTCCAGACATGTACCTGACTGATATATCCTGTTTACAAAAGTTAAACATTGGTTGGCTGCTGTACAATGTGTTATTAATATGCATAAATTCATTCCAATTTACAATGTCAAACATGTAATTAGAAAGTATTGATAAAAAGATGAAATTCATTCCCCCTTTTTTTTTGGTCATCCCAGTCCGTCCGCGCGTCCGTCACAGACACCTGGAGTATGGAAAGTGAACCCGTATTGCCTACGGGTCAGGGTCATGCAGAAGTCGTACGTAAAGTTTGGTTGTTATCCAAGCATGTTCTAAAATTTCAAAATTTTCGCTGAACAGCCATATATACAAGATGAAAATGTTTGCCATGTTGAAATCACGTACATGCCTAGGTTTTCACTTTCCATACTCGGGTGTCTGTGGTGTAACTTTGTTTAATCGGTAAACTAGTTTTGTTATTTGAGTCTTCTGTGTTTGTTAAGCGGAGTTTTTCAATTAATTCAATTATAATTGGGAGATCATGAGATTCTTATCCGAATTGAAGTAATATCCTGAACTATATATTACTTTAACACACTTCAAATATTTCAACCTTGATTTCGGTTTGAAACCGGAGATACTTTATACTGATATAAAATAAAAAATAGTCAGTGTTTTGTTGGAACAACATTATTATTTTTGGAAAAAAGTTTGAAGCCGGATGAGTTTCGGTTGATGATATTTGTGCGAACTGAATATAGGAAGCGACGCTGAGAAATCAAACAAGTATGAGCATTTACTAAAATAAAACATAAATTTACTTTGGGCATTCGGAACTCTCTTATAAAACCTAAAGATACCGACGCAAAATATTCACATGGTATTCAATGCCTATCAAAAATAAACAAATGCAAGAAAATTTGATGGAATGTTCCAGACATGTACCTGACTGATATATCCTGTTTACAAAAGTTAAACATTGGTTGGCTGCTGTACAATGTGTTATTAATATGCATAAATTCATTCCAATTAAGAATGTCAAACATGTAATTAGAAAGTATTGATATAAATGTGAAATTCATTTTCCTTTTTTTTTTTGGTCATCCCAGTCCGTCCGCATCTCCGTCCGTACATGCCCATTAGACATTAGGGGGTTAGGGTTTGTCTGGTGAGTAATATGAGAGGAATCAATATATACTGACGCAAAAAGGAAACGCAGGGTAAACATTAGGAGTTAGTAGAGGTTTTTGCTTTTCAACGCTTGCCGTGCGTGACACGGTAGATTACACGCTTGAGTGACTTTAGGTCAATGAGCGCGTGCACAGAGACCGAGACAATTATCTGAACCAGGTCCCAAGGTCAATGTCACACTTAGAGGTTAAAGGTCTAATTCAAGAACGACTTTGTCCGGAGCATTTTTTACTTCATGCATGGAGGGATTTTGATGTTACTTGGCACAGTCGTTCACCACCATGAGACGGAGTGTCATGCGCAAGAAGGTCGAAGGTCACACTTTGAGGTTAAAGGTCAAATTCAAGAGTATCTTTGTTCGGAGCATTTCTTCTGCATGCATGGAGGGATTTTGATGTAACCTAGCACAAATGTTCACCACCATGAGCTACCCTTGTTTTTAAGCAGGTTTTTTTGAAAAAAACCTACTTATTAGAATGGCGATGTCGTATGTCGGGCTTGAGCGGGCGGGCGTCAAACATTGGTTGACCAATTGCAATGAAACTTGGTGTGTAGGTAGCTTGCGTGGAGACGCCGCTTGGGATTGCATTTGGGGTCACTAGGGTCAAGGTCAAGGTCACTGTTACTAAAAATAGAAAAACGGTTTCCGCTCAATAACTCAAGCTAGGAGTGTCCAATTACAACGAAACTTGGTCTGTAGGTAGCTTGCGTGGAGACGCCGCTTGGGATTGCATTTGGGGTCACTAGGATCAAGGTCAAGGTCACAGTTACTAAAAATAGAAAAATAGTTTCCGCTCAATAACTCAAGTAAGGAGAGCCCAATTATAATGAAACTTGGTGTGTAGGTAGCTTGCGTGGAGACGCCGCTTGGGATTGCATTTGGGGTGACTAGGGTCAAGGTCAAAGTCACTTACTAAAAATAGAAAATGGTTTCCGCTCAATAACTCGAGTTAGGAGTGACTAATTGCAATCAAACTCAGTGTGTAGGTAGCTTGTATAGCGAGGAAGCTTGGGATTGCATTAGGGGTCACTAGGTTCAAGGTCAAGGGCACTGTTACTAAAAATAGAAAAATGGTTTCCGCTCAATAACTAGACTTAGGAGTGACCAATTGTAATGAAACTTGGTGTGTAGGTAGCTTGCGTAGAGAGGAAGCTTTGGGTCACTAGGGTCAGGGTCACTAGGGTCAAGGTCAAGGTCACTGTTACTAAAAATAGATTTTTATTTATTTTTAGTTTTTAGATTGTTTTAAGCAAAAAAAAAATGTTTTGGGTCAAGGACACTAGGGTCAAGGTCAAGGTCACTGTTACTAAAAATAGATTTTTATTTTATTTTAGTTTTTAGATTGTTTTAAGCAAAAAAAAATTGTTCGGGGTCAAGGTCACTAGGGTCAAGTGTTACTAAAAATAGATTTTGATTTATTTTTAGTTTTGAGTCTTTTAAGCAAAAACAAATTTTTCGGGGTCAAGGTCACTAGGGTTAAGGTCAAGGTTACTGTTACTAAAAATAGATTTTTATTTATTTTTAGTTTTTAGATTGTTTTAAACAACAAAAAAATTGGGAGTTCAAGGTCACTAGGGTCAAGGTCACTGTTACTAAAAATGTAATGTTTTTTTTAGTTTTTAAATTGTAGCAAAAAAAAATCTACAGGCGCCGTTTAAACCTGGTTTGGCGGCATTGCCGCGTCTTCTTGTTTAGAATTACTGCCCTTTGTTGTTACTATAAATAGCTTATATTGTATCCTTTTTATTACTAGCCGTAGAAAAAAACCGAGACCATTTTGTGTGTGGCAAAACATGCATGTAACATCCAATATTTAGGTGTTTTTTTACCTTTCTCTACTTAGTAAGGAGTTAGTCCTTTTGACAGCTGGCTGACTAGAACGTGTTGCAAATGGGCATCTAGTTACGCAAGGCATCATTTGGAGGACTTGTTTGCGGACAAATGCGGTCGCCTAAGTCCAAGCAAATAAATATAAACGTGAAATGAATAATGTCTTGAAAGTTTTATTAAATTATAAATATCTTTTAAATCGTAAATTTTCTCTGACCTCAATATTTTTAGAATACTCCAATAGTTCTTTTTTTGCAAAAGGTGCGCCGGATGACACGAATTCCTACTCTAAACGAAGCGAAAGTAGTTTAACTACGCTCTGTCACTCGTTACTAAACTACAAATGATCCACATACAATATGAAAATACAAGTTAGGAATACATGTACACCAGCTATTAACATTACGATAATCCATTTTCAACTGTAGATAATATAATATTGACAATATAACACCGTGCTTTAGCGACGAGTTGGCCAGTCAGTATTTGCAACACTTGACTTTTCACCCCTAATCATTTTACTTTTTAACTGTGTGTGTAATGCTGTATGAATGAGCTGGTTTAGAGTCCCAGCCGACGCTAAGAGTATTGAGTATATGAGGTGAAGCTGCCAAGACCCCTGACAGGCGCTGACTGAAGAAACAGATGAATACAAGAGAATATGATGGACACCAGACTTTTGCCCCGGTGGTGCTTTAACACGCCTCGTATTTAGCACAAATACACGCGAGACTATATATGACGTTCTGATACGCAGTTATAAACCATCCCGGCCTTCATGGTTAATTACTGCGCATCAAAACTCCAAATCATTGTTTATTAGACGATGAACAACACTGGAACGGTTACAGTATTATTTCATTAATAATTGACTAAATAAAGCCACTCCTATTTTGAAACATGGTCCGTATATAACACATCTCACATATACATGTACTGCTCATGACGGGCCTTTCTGAAATGTGTTCTACCAATACTAATCATTACTATCCTTATTTATTTGTTAAGTATTTACTGTTAGATTTACATATACGCTAATTGGAAATACAGTTTATTCAATTCTATTCAATTCTATTCTATTCTATTCTATACTTTAACATAATTAAAGTCTGCATTTCTCCTCTTTTTAATACCAGATATTTCTTATTAAGTTCTTATACAGTCAGGCAATTCTGTAGCAGGGCTTGAACCCATGGCCCTCTATTAATGAAAAGTTACAGTGAGTTCTAGTCTGCCTGACCACTGAGGTGTTAGCTATATGTTTCCCAGGCATGCAGCAAAAGCAAGAAGTAGGGCTCAGTAAAACTCTTAGTTAGTCTCTTAGTTATAAAGCACTTTTATACTCTTTTTACTAAAGCTATATAAAATATGTCCAACTTTAAAAAAGAAACATTCCTTAAAAAGAAACGTAGGTAGGTAGATAGATTTCAGTATATCACAGATGTACAAACATGGTGAAAACAAACATGATGCATACATTAGTTTATAAACAAATATATGCGCATCAATACCAAGGATAACACAAAAAGGGAAAAGTGATTCTCCCTTATTTCCATTGTGGTCCTTGACATTGACAGCACACCACGGCAGGGATAGTTATTTACTTCAAATGAATCAATGGTATCACATTTGTATAGTATCACAGATCTAGGTTATTATACTGTATGCGTGAGATCAAGGTACTGTATGACTAAAAATTTCAGTTATACGAGCATCAAGCAGTCTTATGGCAACAAAAGTACTGACTAGATAAAAGTTTTATATCAAATATACCTATATTTACACTAAAACTGCATAGATCGTTAAGAATGATGAGATACTAAACACAAAAATGCAAAGAGATCGTTTAGAATGATAAGACACAATGTTAAAACTAGGACAACAAACGATGTTTGACGGCTTCCTTAATGTATAAAAACTGTAATATTACGTATCAACTGTGGCAAGTTATTCCAAAGGATACAGCCCTGATAAGTAAAAGACTTTTTACCAAATCCCTTCACCTTGGTAATACAGAAACAACCACTGTCATTGAAATTTAACTTGGATGGATCATCAAGATTGGGACAAGAAGTTACCTTAAACCTTGTACAATAAGTGTGTAATGAGTGTACAGTATTAAAATGTTTTCCCAGGTAATCTGGAGCTATGCCTCAGTTAACTATTAAAACATGACACAAAATAATTCGGTTAACCCGTATCCACAATATATGATTAACTGGCAAAAGTTTAAACAAAAATTGAGGAGTTTGGACTTTATTTTTTGATACACTTGTCTTTTTTCTGTCTGAGAAGCTTTGCAATATAATATGTATAACTTAATAAAGACTACCTTATATTGGGCATGAGAGATTTACTGAAAAGACACACTCAGTCAGATGACCATCATTACATTCCTGCTATTGATGTGCAAGGCTTACAGTGTTCTGTGTGGAAGTTGTAAAAATGACCAGTTCCTTACGTTTAATGCTAGGATGTTTCTAAAGTTTAATAATGACTACGTGTTAATTAGAATATTCATCATACAATTTAGCAATTGCATTCTATACTGTTCATTAAAAACGGCTTTAAAAAGGAGAAGATCTTATTCATTCCTATTCATGTCTTACCTGGCTTTTATGACTATTTTAAAGGACTATGTTGCATAATGTGGCTTCCTGTTAATATAGGTGTCAGGTAAAAGTACAGGTTATAGGTCTGTATTACAGGAACAAGTAAATTTATCACAAGGGGGTGTTAGTGAACCTTAGCAGTAAGTTTAAGATAACCCCACAAATTCATTTTTGGGGGAGCGGGTAAATAGGAGTCAGCTGGTCGGTTTGTCAGTCAGTTTGTATGTTGATCGGTCAGTCGGACTGTTGATTTTGTGTCCGCTCCATAATGTCATGAACCCCTTGAATGGTATTCTTGCAATTTGGGTCAACAATTCATTTTATCAAGACGACGTAAAGAACCCATTTTCCAAGCCTTTCGGCCAAGGTCACACTTATAATAAGGGTCATAGGTTTTTCTTGTGTGCTCAGTATCTCTTGAACCCCTTGAAGGATTTTATGAAATTTGGGACAAATGTTCATCTTATCAAGATGACATGCAAAATTAATGTTTCATTCCCATTAACTCAAGGTCAAAGTAACAGAGGTCATTGTTGTTTGGTCTTCCCTCAATTTGAAGAATTTCCATTTGGTCAAATGTTCATCTTATCAAGGAGACGTGTAGAATCCCTTTCCCAAGTCCGCTAGGACAATATCAAGGTCACACTTAGGGGTCATTGGTTTTATTTGTGTCCACTCAATGTTTATATCCCTTAAAGGATTTTTAAGGATTTTTGGTCAAATGTTTAACTCATCAAGATGACATGCAGAACATATGTTCCAACCCAATCAGCTCAAGGCCATACTTAGGGGTGATTTATGTTCAGTGTCTACTCCTTATCTTTTTAACCCCTTCAAGGATTTTATTAAAACATTGTACCTCAAGGTCAATGTCACACGTAAGGGTCAAAGGTCATGAGACTGTATTTCATAAACCTCTTGAATGAATTTTCTTGAAAGTTGGGTCGAAATGTTGCCTTCGTCAAGGTCAAGGTCACATTTTGGGGTTCAAAGCTTGTTAGAGTTTACCTCCTTGACCCCTTGTAAGATTTACATTAAACTTAGGTCTAATGTTCAGAGTAATAATGTGACACGTAACACAACTGTGCCAGCTGAAGATCAAGGTCTCAATTAAGGATCAAAGGTCATGAGACTATATTTAGTGATAGCTTGAAGTTGGAATATAAAGCCCGTTCAAACATATTTTGGTCATTTTAACCATTACTGGACTCCTATCCTCCGTAAGAAACCGCCACCTTTCTCACATAAAGAGACACGATTTGTAGCAGAGCTCGAACCATGGCCATCAACCTACATGTGGGATTACAGTGATTTCAAGTCATCAACTCTAACTACTTGACCATGGAGGTGGACTCCATTAATAGCTCCACGTGTAGTTTGTTCCTGTTATATAAACCAATAACTGCTTACAGTTTGTCCTACCTACAAACAGTATTTGCATTGAAATGAATAGAAAATTAGGGTCTGGCTTGATTCTCATAAAAACAAAATCTTGATAAACTGTGCTATACTTTTACAAAATGACAAGCTTCTGTGCTAAAGAAAACATAGAGGTTAATTTTTGGTTTCGGTGTAATATCACGATATAATTTCACCGAGTGGGCACCAAATGTGTTCTTTTCACGAGTTGCACAGCCACGAGTGAAAATAACAACTTTTGGTGTTCACGAATGACATTATCGTGATATTACCTGTCTAAAACTCTACTTTTGTTGGGTTTTTTTCAATAGAACGTCGAAAATTGCGGGAAACGTCATCAGAAAGCATCACAAAGATGACGTCATTTTAACGACGTCATCGTCATAATAGTGTCCGGCATTCAGTACGCTCGGTATACTTTTTGACGTTAATCCGGGTAACAGATTTTGATAATTTTCAGTGGCCAGTGAGTTTATCGGGATATAATTCACCGTTATATTTCGATAAACCACCGAAAAACATAAAATGATAAAGCATAGTTCTTTGTCCTTTTCTGTTGTTTAACATTTTCTAGAGGAACTAATATCTACACAAAATTAATGTAAATACAGCCCTACATTTTGTTAAAAAGTTGATTTTGCATGAAGTTTTATACAACATGCATTTGAACAGCTGTTTCTAATCTGTCAGTGCATTCAGCGAAACAACATCTGTCCAAAATAATCATTTTTTGTTTGTGCCAATCTATTCTCTAATATTTTCTTGAAGGCTTAATATCTTCCGGGGGACTTTCAAATAGTTTTAAATGGTAAATTACATCGATTCCCTAAGCTCCTCCAAACTTCGTACTCTGTGTGGAATAGAACATATAATCCTCCAACTATGGGCAAAAGCAGCAGACAAGGTTCACGCAGCAGACAAGGTTCACGCTGCAGCTTATATATTAAATATATAAACGTACAAAAAACACCATATACAAAATACAGACACAATACAAAACACTAAACAAACACACACACACACGCGCGCGCACACACACGCATATATATAAATAAATATAATGAAAGACAAAAACACACAGCAGAAAAAGCGAAACCGGTTGGCAAATAATGATTTAATTAACTCATGGACTGTGTTTTTGTCTTTTACTATAATTAACTTTTTTCCGGCTCAGTTTTTGTATTTTTCACATATATATATATATATATATATATATATATATATATATATATATATATATAATAATTGATTTACTCTCGATTCTTACAAGTTCTTACAACTAAGATAATCGCTCTCGGCACTCCTTCCTGATGGAATCAACCTCGAAGGAAAGAGACAAAGCAATATGGAATTATGTGTTCGCTGCCTAAGAGCACTACCGACATGGCTATAGTAGGGATCGAACCCGGAACCCTTCGATCGTGAGGTGAACGCGCTACCACTGCGCCATGGCGGCTCCACACACATATATAATAGGTTAAATCCGAGGTTTCAACCTTTGAACGCTCAGTTTCAAGAAATATTAATAATTCTGATTTCAAAAAGTTTAGATTGTCTTTATAAAAGCCCTATATGTGTTTAAAAAAGCTTTCGGAAGAGATCGTATCTGAATACACGTGCACTTACGTCCAAAAGTGCACAAAATAACTTTGAATGCAAATACTATTGTTACGACCCTCGTGAAATTTTCACATTAACAGGCACGTGCCAACAAGAACGTGTGCAACAGATAAGTGAATTTCGTCAAGAAAATAAATAGTTAAATTATTGCAAAAGGTATACTGAAGTGTGTTTATCATTACTGTAAATCAATCTACAGCTAGCTGCCAAATATTTCTGAGCATTCTGGCAACGTTTTTTTTCATCGAGCTGCAAATCTATATGTTTGTCTAAATCTTCGTCATTCCATGCACAGTAGTATAGAACATAACATAGATGCAACGCACTGCTCACCTGTAGGAAGTGTGCAGCTTAAATCCCAATGAACCTTTAAAAGTGCGTCTGTTATACAACATTTTTGTTTAAGGACGCCTTCGTGCAAACGAACTGCTAGACCTTTTCCCATTTAAATATCAAATGGTTGAGACTATTAATTAGCGTTTCAGTAGCTGCATGTAATTTGAATCACAGGTGTATATAATTTCTTTGAATAACAAAATCGTAGCGCTCTTTAAGACTTGTACGTGTTTGCCTACCTACATACTTCCGTTTTTCCTTCATTACTTATTTACTTACATATTTGCTTACGTACTTACTTTATTTTAAATTACATGTTTGTTTGCTTCCCACTTCATATTTGTTTTTGCTTTCCACTTCATATTACATTCACACTGCATTACAAAGCACGTCAGAATATTTATAGAAACAGTTACATGTAGGTTATTACTCATACTTATAGACTTCATTTAATCTATTTAAAGGGGTGCAACTTATTATTGTTCAGATAGTTGTCATAAAATGAATGTTAAGACGTCATACGGGAATCCATTTATAAGTAATATTGCACTTTTTTATATAGATATAAATATTAATCTAAACTTTCTTTCGGATCTGTGCAGTAACAAAGAAATCTTCTATATCAGATGAAATTACCCGTACCTTCACTTTCATACAGCTGTGCCTTCTATTATATTCCTACACAAAAAAGACAGAAAAATACAGATCAACATTGCTGCAATGAAAATATACATTTTTTTAAATATTTGCTCTTCATTTTAAATTTATTTAAAGCTGCCCGCTCTTGGATCTTGGTGAACGAAACAAGGGTCTTCTTCGAATTGCCTGAAATTAACATATTTTAGAACGAACCATGATATGAAAAATATTCCAGTATAAATTCCTGAAAAGTATTTTTGTATTTTTGAAGTTATACGCTACCAAATAATCTAGCTTTACAAATGCTTTTGAATTTCCACTAGAAACATATTGTGTGGTCGTGCCGTAAAGCCAAGCTCAAAAACATTTTTAAGAGATTTTCTCGAATTGCTATATATGGGCACAGTCATGGAAAAACCTGTCTTAATGACAAAATGTTCGATTTTGAGTTTTTTTTATATTTTCATCAGGTTCAATCCTTTAGAAACAAAAATCGAAAATATTATCGCAAAATATTAATTATTGACGGAAATATGACGTTTTGATTGACATAGGTATTGATGTAGAACTAACATTATTTTGACGTCGTTGTAATTTTGACTTTGTAACGGTCGTTAGAATCCATGTTTTTTTTTTAAATTAACCATATTGACTGTTTCTAAATTCAAAAGCCAAGCAATGTTGAACATGGATATAGAGAAAGATATTCAACAGGATTTGCGTCCATGATGAGTAATGCTGGTGCCTAGCAACGGGAACATTCCATAACTATCTTATCTTTTGCTAAAAGACCCTGACACGAAAACCTGTATCAATGAAAACGTGCTTTAATTATATTTTTATCAGGTTTTTATGAAGATAGTAATACATCCTTTTCAAAGATACACATGACACATCATCCAAAATTGACTATTATTAAAAGAGCTATGACGTTTTGTTTGACATAGGTACTTAGTGAAAAACGAACGTCATTTTGATGTCGTAGTAATTTTGACGTCACATCAGTCGTCAGAATCAATGTTTTTGCGAATGAATTATATTGGGTATTTTTAATACTAAATCACAGCAATGCTGAACATGGATATAGAAGAAAATATTCTACAGGATTCGCGTCTATGGTGGTTAAGCTTGGTTGCCTGGCAACGGGAACATTCCATAACTGTCTGGTGTATTGCTTATAGACACTGAAACTATCACCTGTATTTATAAAAACATGTTTTATTCTTGCTTTTTTGTAAAGATACATCCTTTTAAATGACAAACATGAAAATGATCGGAAAACAGTAAATACCAACAGAGCTATGACGTTTTCTATGACATAGGTACTAATGAGAAACGAATGTTAATTTGACGTCGTAGTAATGTTTACGTCGCAACCGTAATTAGTAAGTTTTGTAAATTAAGCATATTAATAATTTACGGAAACAAGAACAGCAATGGTGAACATGAATATAGAAGAATATATTTAACAAGATTCGCGTCCCTGATGGGTGAACTCGGCTGCCTAGCAACAACAGCATCCGATACTATCTTGTGTATTGCTTAAAGCTACCGGCACTTAACCATGTATCAATAAAACCTGTTTTAATCTTGTTTTTATTACAGTTTTATGAAGATACGTCATTTATGGAAACAAACAAGAAAACCAATCGGAAAATGATAATAATGAAAAGAGCGATGACGCTTTATATGACATAGATACTAATAAGAAACTAAGTAATTTTGACATCGTAGTAATTTTTACGTCGCAACCTTCATTGGAATCAATGTTTTTGAAAACGAAGCATCTGAGCTTAAAATTAAAGGTAACTGTTTTCGAATATTAAAAGATGGTACTATAAGATTGACTATAGAGAAAATAGTAACAAGAGGGCTAAGATGGCCTTATATCGCTCACCTTGGTACAAGTCCACTTTCCTAGTGGAAGATCACTAGATAATGTTATATACCAAATAGGTTTTCCTATATACGTCTTTGTAAAACAAGTGACTCCCCCCCGGGCAAGGTCAATTTTGACCCCAGGGACATAGTTTGAACAAACTATAAAGGTCTGCTAGGCAATGCTACATGCCAAATATCTAAGCTCTAGGCCTTGTGGTTTCAGAGAAAAAGATTTTTAAAGTTTTTCCTATATAAACCTATATAAAACTAAGTGACCCCCGTGCGGGGTCAATTTTGATCCGGGGGTCATAGTTTGAACAATCTTTGTAGAGGTCCACTAGCCAATGCTACATGCCAAATATCTGAGCTCTAGGCCTTGTGGTTTCAGAGTAGAAGATTTTTTAAAAATTTCCTATATAAGCCTATGCAAAACTAAGTGACCACCTCCGCGGGGTCCATTTTGACCCGGGAGTCATAATTTGAACAATCTTGGTAGAGGTCTACTAGACAATGCTACATGCCAAATATCTGAGCTTTAGGCCTTGTGGTTTCAGAGAAGAAGATTTTTTAACTTTTTCCTATGTAAGCCTATGCAAAACTAAGTGACCACCCGCGCGGGGTCAGTTTTAACCCGGGAGTCATAATTTGAGTAATATTGGTAGAGGTCTACTAGATAATGCTACATGCCAAATATCTAATTTCTAGGCCTTATGGTTTCAGAGAAGAAGATTTTTAAAGTTTTTCCTTTTTGTTGCCATAGCAACCAGAGTTCTGTATGGTATGGAATTCTTTGAACACTTTTGGTAGAACTTCATGCAAGGAACATTCCTGCATAGTTTTATCAATATTGGCCTAGTGGTTTCAGAGGAGATGTCATTGACGGACGACGGACGACGGACAATCATCAAATAGAAAAGCTAACCCTGGCGTAGCCAGGTGAGCTAATAAGCATGCAAGTCAATGGCTGAGTGAACTGTGTTGCCTAGCAACTGAAACACAGCGTTGCTTCACCATTATCACGTGTGCTGCATTAGTATAGACATCATAAACGGATGAGATTTTGAAAAAGGAATGTACTAAAACTTTCATAGCATCTATTTAACACTTATTTGTTGATAGAACACAAAGAAACCAGTACGAAGATTAAAGTATATTTTCAGAACTATATCATTCGACTTCGAAAATGCATTACATGCACCATGGAAGTGTTAACGTCCGTATATTTACTTCCTTCATTTCCAACGCAATGACATAAATAAAACCTGTCTACATGTACGTCCTGGTGCATTTTATTTAACACGTTCCAAACCATATTATGGCATATTTAGTGCAGGAAATGATGAATGTTTTACATTGATGTAAATCCGGAAGGGATCAGGAACGTCATACAACATAAAACAAAACATGTAATATAAGAGCACGTTTATATGACGTTATGCCATTAATGATGTCACTAAACGTGTAGATACCCTGAACAATTCTAAGAGACATAAGGTTAAGTAAAATGTAATGAAAGATATCGTGCGATCCGAAACAATACAACCAACTAGAAATGTACTACGTTTACGCCAAGACCAACAAACTGTTGCAATATTCTGTTTATTTGCGTTTATTAATTTGGTAGTTAACAGAACATTTACTAAACTATATTTTTTAATCATAAATAAAAGTCTCTTTTATTTTGCTGATAAATTCATGAAATTCATTAGCAATAAGATTCATATTGTTTTGTATTATTAGGAAATTGTTTTAGTAGTTATAATAACGACTTTATTTATAGAGGCTCTTGAGTTACGTAATGTAAACAGAAAAATGAACAAATAACAAGTTATCCGAAACCGTCTGAGACAAAACAGTGGGGTCACTTAGCACAAACATGACTGCAGAATATCTCA